>WOVY01002862.1:0-132500 GCA_013436015.1 Rhipicephalus annulatus | reverse complement strand
TCTCCCTTTGACTTAGCTGCCTAAATCCGCTAATTGAAAAATTGATTATTTACGTTTTGAATTACTGCTCTAAGTGATTTATTCAGCCCTCCTAAGATGCCCGTCGCTACAAAAAAAAAAAGCAACTGTGAAGACACCAAGCAAATAGTGCCTTTTGCTGGTTTTCAACGACGATTCGACACATTTCTTGAAACACCCTGCATCAGTGTTGCGGAATGGGCGTTTCCATTCCATTCTAATTCCATTTGAGGAAATTAAGACTTGCCATAATTCTATTCCTCCTAATGCTCGGAATGAAAAATGACTCATTCCCACTCGGGAATGGCGGGGCCTTCAATTCAATTCCTTCGATTTCTCAATGTAAAAAATGCATCTTCATAGTTTTAATGAATTAAGAATTAACGACACCATAAATATAGTGTCTTGGGATGCATTAAGAACTGCAAAAGTACGCAAAACACGTTACTTAGGTCGAAAATCAGTAGCCTGGTGGCATATCTCGTGCAGTAAAACCACCCTACTTATTTCCATAGGAGCAGTTCTCCCGCTACATGTAGTGTTTGCAGGGTCAGCACTTCTGAACGAATGGTGATATTTTAATTATTTAAGCTTAAATTTTTTTTTGCTAAACTGACGACATAGCGTATTTTAATGTTGACAAAAGTAGTGCGACTAGGCAGTTTTGCACCGCATCTCGAGTGGTCGTTAATATGAGAAAACTAACATTTGGTAAATGGTAAAAACAAAAAAAAAGAACACTGGTATTAGACGGAACAGTGCACCACCGCTCGGGCACCTTGTGCCTTTGCATCCAATACGGGACACAGAGCCGCACTGCTCGTCAACCCTGACACTGGTCAAGCGCACCTCGCAAGCATAGAATGGCGCAAGGATAACTTTTGTGTTCACCTGTGCGCAGGTATGCAATGCCTTTCTTGTCACAAAGGTTATTTATGAGTCAGGTAATAATCTGCTTGAGAGATAAAGGTCATACGATGCATAAAGTGTTCACCCCTTAAGTGTGGGGTATAAATGAGAACCAACGTGCGAGGGGAATTTGTTTCTACTTTCAGTATCTGTTGTGATATTGTATTTGTTTGTACGCCACCTTATGCCGCGGCTTCTCTTTTGCAATTTGGCATGTTTTTTTACAATTTCACATCACGCCTACCCTCGGCTATGACTAACTCAATGTGAACCTACAGAAAGCGTTGTGGCCTATGACTTTGAGCGTGTACACAGGCCTACATGACTAATGCGAGCACGATATTACAGTAGTAGCTATTAAGGGCGCAGAAAAATACTTCCCAGTGTCCTCTTTTCTTGGCGATGTGAACACGGATATGTGCCGAGTCATAGGAACCAAGCGAAGTTACAAAAAAAAGATAAGAGTAATAATGAAATGATCCCACCCAGGAGCAGTGGGAGTGCGGGATGGACAGCTCTCAGTTCGAGATTCAGGGACGTCTGATCTCCTGGGCTTGATTTTCCGGACTCCTGATCTTCCGAACAAGTTCAGCAATTGGTCAGAAGTTCTTTGTTGACTAGGCTGACATCATATTAGGTGTCTTCAGGATTTTTAAATGCTGCAAGAAAGGTCGCAAGCACAACGAGGTGCAATCATAACATTATTTTGGTTTCATTCAACGAAATTTTGTAACGTAATGCTAAGAGCTAAATGAGCGATTCGCCGTTAAATTTTAAAACCCAAATTCTGACTGGACGGCTCCATGAACGGTTGGTTCTAAAAAAAAAATGCCCCCACCTCCCTGAAGGGAATCCCGAGGAAATGCGAATGCATTTCGTAGCGTCTATAACGGCATTCTGCGCTTGAGTACCCAACGTTAGAAGACTAACGCAATGAAAACGCGCTGTTTTCAGGCTGTGCCAAGGCAGCGAAAATTCTACAACCGCGTTTCAAACGCACTGCATTGAGGCGGTGGCAAGTCACGTTCAAGTCAAGGAGGTGGGGGCTCCAGTTGCAAGGGGCAAGGATAAGTGCGCGCGCCCGCAGCTGTTGCTGACAGCTGCCGACGACAAAGCGAAGCGTGACGTGGTGGGGGCTACAGTTGCTAGGGACGCGCGCACCAGCAGCTGTTGCTATGGGAGAGAGCGATGGACAGATACCGACGGACGCCTGGCATAGCCCGACTTAGAGATGAGGCACTGCGCCGTGTCGCCTGTAGGCAGACAGAAATTAGGTGCCTTCTTCCTTTTCCTCATGAACCACTAACAACAACTTAGAGATGCATTCGCATTTAAAAACGATGAGATAAGACACTTGCCATCTACGTAACTATGTATTGCGCTTCAAAAACATGAGCTGCTCAAACGCGAACCACTGGACCTAGAAGTCTGTGAGGTGTTGCATGATGGTATAGTGCTTCTCTAGCCGCAACACGCACGGCGGCGGGGGCGCCACCGCCCAAAATCCCCCCCCCCCCCCCCATTCAGAGCGAAGCTCGGTTTAGTTCGGCGCGTGGGTTTTCTTTGGGAATCCGGGAGGCACGCTGTGGCCTTGGCTATTTCGGCTTTGCTGCTTCAGGCGGCTTCCGGAACCAATGCTTTCAAAAGTTTATTCTCCTTGTGTGTCTGTACGGAGAGGGAGCGCACACACTTCATCGGGTACGACTGTGTGCCGCACTGACCTATAGAGACCTTCACAAACAGAGTTTCGGGCAAAGGCGCTCATGTGTCTACACAGGGCGCACAGTACGACAGAAGGGAGGGGGGAGAGTACGAGGTGAGATTGCAGTGATGAAAAGCATCGCCGCAGCGTTAATACACATCACAACTTACTGAAGCGTTTTTTTCGAACATGCGTCCGAGTCGGCCGACGGTAACAGAAGCTAGTACATAGACGTGAAGGGTGTGAAGACGGCAGACGGCAGGGGATCAGCTCTAGCTGGCTGGAGTTCCGCCGAGGGCAAAAACAAATGACAAGGCGTAAAGTGGGGAGCGGGGGGTGGGGGGGGGGGCATGCTGCTGTCGTAGTTCTACTCGACCATGGTTACACGAAAAATAGAGACAAACTTCAGAGGAGCACAGTCAATATATTGACAAATTAGTACTGGCGCATGGCCTATAAATGTATTGTGCTTGCAATCAGCCAAGCCATTTTAAAAATCCTGTTCTATTGTTGAATTCATGGCTCTAATGTACTAATGTTTTAAGCTTGAAAAATAACCCATCGACAAAAACGTGCGCTGTTTTCGGTAAAATACGTACTTTCATTTTCATTCCATTCCGGCCAAAATTTGCTCTATTCCATTTTTACCAGCAATGTCCCCATTCCATTCTCATATCATTATGGGGCCGCAAAAATGTGAAATGATTCCGGAATTATTCTAATTTCGGAGTGGCCACTCCGCAACACTGCCCTGTATACACGTCTCCACATTAACCGCACCTTCGGAATTCACTCTGTTTAATACTGAAGAAAGCGGCAATAAACGGTTGCTTGATTGTTTAGTTGGTTACATAGGTTTATCATCCCAAAGCGACCCGGTCGTTGAAGTATAAGGCACCTTAAAGTGTCCTGTCATAGACACAGGCCGCCAGTATTTCACCTCGATAGAAATGCGAACGATACGGCCGACAGAAAACCCATGTCTTCCGGGGCAATAAGCAAGGTTTTTATATTTTTACCTTCTTCGTCTGATCACTTTAAAAATTCAACCCAAAGTCCGCCTCGGTGGTAGCTAGAATGGTTGCGGTGCTCAACTGCTGTACCGAGAGTCGTGGCTTCGATTCCGGCGGTCGCATTTAGATGGAAGCCATCGAGTGCTCCGTTTTCGATGCGATGCAAGTGAACTTAAAGGGGAGACTGATGAGAAAAACGATTTTTCGCGTATTGGTAAAGTACGATTTCACAATCCTCACAACACCACTCTCACCGCGACACGACGCTTGGTAGGCAAGAAAACGCGCGGGAAGAAAATACCGATGGAGACGCCACCTTGACATTCCCGAAACAAACAACCGTCATAGCTTTCGAAGGCGTTTACTGGCTCCCATCTATATACGTATATCATAATTGACAAAAATTATGTACATTGTCATCTGCGGGTGTCGTATACACCTAGAATACGAAGTTTCAGCAAATTTAATCGCACCAAAATCACGAAAACAAGAAAAGTGCATATTGAAGTTTCTGACGTCACGCGCTATGATTTCGGGACGAAATTCAAAAATGAAATCTCAACCTTGAATTTCTAATAAGGAAGTTATGCTAGTGATGCATGACATTAGAGTTCTCAGAGTGCAGTTCCTCAATATGAAATAAGTCATCGTTTCCCTTTAGTGTCCCGTTAAAGAACACCAATTACATGGTTAATATTTCTGGAGTTCTCTGCTGTACGGTGGGTATCACAATCAAATCGCGGCTCTCACACGTAAATCACCAGATACGAATCAGCTCATTCGATAGCTGAAAATGCACGATAGCATTTTCAATCTCCATGCCCCGATCAGCAGTTTTATCATCGCGCTCACGATGTATAAGCCATGCGGGATACCAACGGCACAACAATCTGCGATAGAGCGGACTGCGCCCAATCTAAGGTTACTCGCCGAAGTTCAAGAAAACACGCAAAACTGGGAATCGAGCGGATTTCCGTCTTATTTCCTTGAGAACGTATTTGCACGCAGACTGTGCGGTGGAACGCAAGGACAGCGATATATATTTAGCGCGGCCTCGACGAACGAAGTTGCCCTAAAATTGCCGCTGCTACGCCTCCAATCAGAACTTGTTAACTTTGCAGTACGGCTCCACCCGATCATGAGAAAGTACGAAATTATATCGGCCACAGTTCGGAGCAACTTGGCGCGCTATCCACTGTTCAGCTGACAGTGTCACCGTTATGCACACCTCGTCGTTCGACGCTCGATCAAAATAATTTCACGCGTCAGAACGAGGTCACGAATCAGCGGAGATACGTGGCAGGCAGGCGCGCGGCTCAAAGCACCTACAATTCGAGGCCACCCCCTCGAATAGTTCCAATACTGTGCGAATTGCAGTACGCATACAGAACATTTATAAAAAAAAGGAGGAGGGAGGGAAACAGAAAGGCACGAAATAACAAAAACAAACAAACAAACAGCGCGTCAGTCTTATATATGCTGTACTTGCAGCTACCACGTGCGGTGCATTTTCCCGCAGCCCCACAGCGCAGGCCACGGCAGCGAGGTTTATCCTCGAACACAGTGAACAAAAGAATAAGTATGCGCATCTGCACACGTACTTTCGCCGGCAGCTTCGTGTTTACACGCGAGCATAAGTATGCAGAAAATTCCTCTTTAACTTGGAGCGGAGCGACCTAGGCCTTTCCGTCAGATCCTTCGGCCATGCATAACATAACACATTTTGCTCGTGCGGTGGCATACGATCGGAAGATGGGATAGCAGGTGATGAGGCCTTTAAGCCTATCGAACAGGCCAGCACATATAGCTATAGCTATACACAACGTCTAGACAACTAATATATATATATATATATATATATATATATATATATATATATATATATATATATATATATATATATATATATATATATATATATATATAGGGGAAAGAAGTGTATACCTAAGGGCTCGTTTTTCCGTGTTTTAACACAATATTAATGAGATCTAACAGACAGTAATGCCAAGGAATGTACAGGGGAAGTTATCGAAACCAATGGAATGTAAATAAGAAGAAAGAAAAGTGGATGAAAAAATAACCAACTGTGAGCAGGGATCGAGCCTACGACCTTCGAATAACGCGTTCTATGCTCTAACCACTGAGCTACCACAGAGGCCTTCCCTCCATCCACTTTTTTGGGTTTATCTGTGAATTTAGAAGAAGGAGTGACAGTCAGCGCCATCTATAAGCCAAACGGCGAGTGTGAAAAACACTCTTATGCGCATGTTTGGCGTCACGTAGCACGTGAACTTATTATGAGCAGGCAGCTGATTAATTGTCCCTCTTACACAACCTAAACACACCAAGTCTGCCAGTACTAGACCCTCGTTCAGTGAAATAGGGGAAAGAAGTGTATACCTGTGTAAGAAGATGAGATAGAAGGTGATGTGGCCTTTAAGCCTATCGAACAGGCCAATCACATATAGCTACCACAACGTCTAGACAACTAATAAATATATATATATATATATATATATATATATATATATATATATATATATATATATATATAGGGGAAAGAAGTGTATACCTAAGGGCTCGTTTTTCCGTGTTTAATTTAACACTTAACTAACACTTAATTTAACAATTAATCAGCTGCCTGCTCATAATAAGTTCACGTGCTACGTGACGCCAAACATGCGCATAAGAGTGTTTTTCACACTCGCCGTTTGGCTTATAGATGGCGCTGACTGTCACTCCTTCTTCTAAATTCACAGATAAACCCAAAAAAGTGGATGGAGGGAAGGCCTCTGTGGTAGCTCAGTGGTTAGAGCATAGAACGCGTTACCCGAAGGTCGTAGGTTCGATCCCTGCTCACAGTTGGTTATTTTTTCATCCACTTTTTATTCTTCTTATTTACATTCCATTGGTTTCGATAACTTCCCCTGTACATTCCTTGGCATTACTGTCTGTTAGATCTCATATATATATATATATATATATATATGTGTGTGTGTGTGTGTGTGTGTGTGTAAACGCATTTTCAGATGGCGGAGTGTCTTCTCGTCGACAGCTTTGCCCCGAAACTGTGCATGTCGTTCGACTGAAGCCATACTTCACACAGTAGCCCTAGTGCTTTCACGTGTTACAATGGACAGTGACTTTTAGGGGCGAAGCTCCTTAGGGCGTGGGCTGTGCGTCCCCTGTAGCCTGTATGTAGCCACCTCTAGTTTAGTTCTTGCAGTGTTCACTAGATGGCGGTACCGTCCCCTGTATGTAGCCACCTCTAGTTTAGTTCTTGCAGTGTTCACTAGATGGCGGTACCGTCTCCTGTATGTAGCCACCTCTCGTTTAGTTCTTGTAGTGTTTACTAGATGGTGGTACTTGTAGTTGATGATGAAAAGATGCAAGATGTTATAAACTAGAAAGCGGTACTTGTAGTTGATGAAAGACGCGAGATCTTATAAAATAGGAATGATGTCACATATGGCGCGTGTCATTGGTTGAAGGCAATCGTTCGATTTAGTGCGGCGACGTACGCTAGGGGGAGCGATGTAATCGAGTGGGCAAAATGTACAGAGGATTCATGGTTTACCAGGTTTACCTCCGGAGCTTCGCCCACTCATCATCATTCACTTCGTGGAAATGGCGGAATTTTTTGTTGCTGCTGTTCTTGTTCTCCTGTGTTACTGTGCTTTTTTTGCGCTTCGCGGAAGTGTTGGTGCAACCTCTTTGTTTGCGGTGCTGATATTCACACTCAACTCACCCTCTTTGGTTCTCTACATCTACGTGTGTGTGCATTCATTTTAGGGGCGAAGCTCCTTAAGCCCTGGGTCTGTACATGCATGTCTCTCTTGGTATACGTGACAGCCAAGTTTTATGACTCACTCAGCAGGTGCAGACAGACAGACAGACAGACAGACAGACAGACAGACAGACAGACAGACAGACAGACAGACAGACAGACAGACAGACGGACGGACGGACGGACGGACGGACGGAAGGAGAGACAGAGAGACAGACAGCAGACGGACGGACGAATGGACAGGCAAAGAAACAGACAAATAGACGGAAGGACGGGTGAACGGACAGGCAGACAGACAGAGGGACCGACGGACGGACAGGCAGACAAACAGACAGACAGACAGACAGACAGACAGAGAGACAGACAGACAGACAGACAGACAGACGGACGGACGAATGGACAGACAGAGAGACAGACAGACAAACAGACAGACAGACGGACGAATGGACAGGCAAAGAAACAGACAGATAGACGGACGGACAGATGAACGGACAGGCAAACAGACAGACAGACAGACGGACCGACGGACGGACAGGCAGACAAACAGACCGACAGACTGTCAGACAGGCAGACAGACAGGCAGACAGACGGATGGACGGACGGACGGACGGATAGACGGACGGGCAGACAAACAGACAAAGGGACGGACGGACGGACGTACGGACGGACGAACGGACGGACGGACGGACAGATAGACGGACACACGGATTATTCGTGCACAGTTTACCGATAGAACCCGCTGAAGCTTCGCCCAGACTCATCATCATTCACTCCGTGGATGTATGCTGTGTTTTTTTCCCTTCCAAACATCGAGCCGATGTTTTCAAAGGGGGTACTGATGTCGCATGGCCTGCTTGTGTGAGAATTACGAGTGCAAGAGGACGACGAAGCTCTGCCTGAGCCGCTTCTTGGCTAGTCACGCAACGAGCCCAATAAAGCGTGGTTGTCGTCAGAAACGTGACAATACAGTGGAAGGGGAGGTTAGTATAAGGAATAAATGTGCCCTGAATTCATTATTATTATTATTATTATTATTATTATTATTATTATTATTATTATTATTATTATCCAATCGGTCATCTTTCTTTGTTCATGTCTTTCTTAGGCCAGTGTAGTACATGCCGCAAGGTGAGAGCAGGTTAAGATTATGATATTGTCCAGCAATGACCAGTAATTTGCGCAATATGGCGGTAACTTGCGCAATCTTAGAATGACCACGTGAACGTGGAAAAATGTCGATTGACCTCTATAAACTAGAAACTTTTTTGAAAGCGCAGTTAACTTTTTCGGTCCACGCTTACGGGGCCTGTGAAGCTGCTGTTGTACTTGTGCTTAAACGACGACTGTGTGCCGGAGAGAGCAAGAAGTATAACTTACCGTGTTAAGCTAATTTCTTCTTTCTTTCTCTGAAAAAAAAAAGGCCAGACCTGCGCGGTACGCGCGGCACAGTCACAGTGAAAGCTAGAAGCGTGGCCTTTCAGAGTCTTTTTTTTTAACACTCTTTGGGATGCTACAAGCGTGCACACTGCTGGGTACCCACTACGCCATAAATCATAATAAATTGCACGTAGTAGGCCAGTATTCGCTATGCTATCATTCTTAATTCTTCTGAGAAGTGTGGTATTCGCTCAACACTTGCAAGGAATTGTGTGTCAATTGTTCGTGCAGTGGCAGACGACGACGAGGAATTATGTGTGAAGTGGTTACGCGCCACACCTATTACGTGATCAAGAACAAGCTTTTTGTAGTGGGATGTAGCATCGAACGACCAACTCGTTACGCTATTCGCTTTGTGTGACGCCTGGTTCATCTTCTGCTGTTCTAAAACGCTTTATTACTCATTGACGCGACTCCTTTTCTGACATCAAGAATACTGGGCTTGCACGCAGTGGTCCCGGGTTCAAGCCCCACTGTGTTCTTGGTACTAGGTGTTTTTTTTTCTTATCTCGTGCGTAGTAGTTACAGACACCGGCGGCAGCGGCGGCGGACAACTGAGACGCCGCTTGTAACCCGTGTTCTGATCTCGCAACAGCTTTCGCTGTAAAAAAGTAGTAATGCCTCTTCTTGTCTGCTCTGTTTTTATTGAATCGAGACAGTCGACAACCGCAGCGCAGTGTCACTTCGACGTGCGACAGCAGTTGAGAAAGTACAGCGCATGTTCGCGACAGCTGGTAGCTTCAGTGAGCGGCTTCGTTTTGCACTGGCTCTGGGAAACAATTTCAGCTGGTGCTTTAAACGACATGCATGCAGTCAAATTTTGTCATCCTCTTTTTAGCACCTGCTGCTGGCATCGGAGAATCAATTGTCTGTTTCCTCGATTTAATTATATTGCTTTCCAAGTGATGGTGTAGAAGGCGGGCCCGACGCTGCTTATGCATATATGTATACCATATAGAGAGCTATACTTTGCCTTTTAAACAAAGAGCTTTGAGCTATTGACACTTGGCTTTTGCACCAATATCTGTCCGAATCCGTCTTGTTTGTAGTAGTAGTTATCCTGCGTAAATAAATAAATAAATAAATAAATAAATAAATAAAGAAAGAAAGAAAGAAAGAAAGAAAGAAGATCACCCAGGTTACCCCCTTATTTGATAATCCATAGTAGGAAAGACCAGTAGCCAATGGTGCGATGAAGAAACATTCAGGCATGTTCTGTGGCAGTGTCCGCGGTAAAGTGCACAAATAATCTTGTCCCGTCAGCCTCTGCTAGAAGAAAGGAGTCTGCTGCTCTCAGAGGACCATCATACGGCTGTGCAAGTGCTACTGCTCTCTTTTGCGATCCACCGGCTATATGTGAACTGCTATAATTTGAACGCCTTCCCTTTCTCTCTCTCTCTTGTCATCTATCTCACCCCTTTCCGGCACCTGGAATGCAAAATAAGAATTGATAGCTGGTATACGCGTGCTGAACGGTTGTGTCACCCACGATCTCCGACGCCGGCGTCGCCCTCGCCGATCGGCCTTCCGCGATCTCCTGACGCTGTGTAGCTCTCGCCGAGTGGTGACCCCCGCCTCACCACGGTGGTCTAGTGGCTAAGATACTCGGCTGCTGACCCGCACGTCGCGGGATCGAATCCCGGCTGTGGCGGCTGCATTTCCGATGGAGGCGGAAATGTCGTAGACACGTGTGCTCAGATTTGGGTGCACGTTAAATAACCCCAGGTGGTCGAAATTTCCGGAGCCCTCCACTACGGCGTCTCTCATAATCATATGGTGGTTTTGGGACGTTAAACCTCAGATATCAATCAATCGCGTGGTGCCCCATCCTCGGACTCCTTTAACCGTGTCCCCCATTTTTCCTATCTCTTTTTTCTGTCGCTACTATGCGGCGAGTGCTCTCTTCTTCTTTCTTCTATTTATCCCCTTTCTTTCATTCTCTGCAAGGCACTACGCAGTGTGGCCAACAGAAATTAGGTGCCTTTTCCCTTACTTCAAGAACCACTACTACCAAGTGCAGAGTAACATGCCGAAACCACGAATCTGGTCAACCTCCCTGCCTTTCTACTTTTCCTCTCTCTTCATTGTGAGAGGGGAAAGTGGGAACAAAATGAATGAGGAAATAAGAACGAGCTCATGCGACCGAACAAGTATGGACGGACCGGAGTAATATCTACCGCATATTGACATGCATCTTCGCACTTGGCAACCACCACAGTTGCGGCTGCGTGTCTTGTTTTGCGGGTATTTCTGTTTCCTTGAGACATTCATGATAGGATAATGTGCCGTCGTTTCTTTATCAAATGAAGAGGTTGAGTGTGCTGACTGGTGAGGATTGCGCAATGTACATTATACAAATCATTCTGCCGAGGAATATTTTTAACACATTTACCTGTTTCTTTCTTCTGAATATAAAAAAATCGGTTAAAAAAGACCAGTGTTTGTCATGTCTTCTTGCCAACATTGAATAGTTATCACTTTTTTTAAATATTGTCACAGAACGAGCGCTAAAAAACGGGCGCGCCGCCAAATTCTTGCGATAACGCGCCCGAGAGACGCGGCGAGGTTAACAAAAAAAAGAGAAAAGAGAAAACAAGCATCCAAGGCTCCCCGGGCGCGCGCTCTCCCCGCGGAAGCGTGGCTTCACCGACGAACCTCCTCACCCCACAACGGCGGCCGAGCAAGCACTCGATTTTTCCAGAAGGAACGGGGCGTATATGCCGGGTTGACTCATCTGTCGGGAACGGCCCCTGTACACCCTCGCACCTCTCCCCAGCCTTCGCTGCGTATCGGGCCGACGAAATGACCAGAACCGTCTGGAATGTCGCGCGCAAGGTATTTAACCGAGCAGCCGAGATGATAGATCAGGAGGAGACGGAAGTGAGCGCCAGAGCACGTAGGGATTCCGCCGTGTAGTCGGCGAAGGTTTTGGTCCGTAGGGACGAAGCCGGAGATGAAGAGGATTTCCACCTGAGGGGTGAAGCTCGAGCTACAGGCAAGAGCGTGTGTTTACCGCTATCGAGCGAAGACGCGTGGCAACAGCTGCGGGTGTGAAGCCGACGTGTTCCGGCGAAGACGTTGAAGTTTGAAGAGTGGCCAATTGAAGACGGGAGGTTTCCTGGAAGAGAAACTTCGAGGGCTGCGGAACGACAACAACGCGGGACTTTGAGTGAGTGATTCTCGGAAGAGTATCATCTAGACTTTGGTTCCAAGAACTTTGGACTGAATAGGTTTTCTATCTCTTTAGTCTTTAGGTGTCTTGGTTGTTCAATGCATGCGACTGCATTGTAGTGCGTATTGTTGTCCGTGTCCGTTGTTTCAAGTGTGGCTGATTGTATTTTGTAGTACGTTGATTGATTGGTTTGATTGGTGACATATTGTATGCAACTATTGTGGAGTGTGCATTTTTGTGTATCGTTTTCTATCTGCCATTATTGAGAATATAATTTGTTTGTTTATACACTCTCGGCTCTGACTTGTTCTTTGGGCCACAGCCGGCCTTCGCTGGCGCGCCAAAAAGGACCACTTCTAAATTGTCCACGCTTTCGTGGTGCGGTTCGGGGGGCCGATACTTCGGCCCTTGGAATTAGCCCGGCGATCGCCTCCCTAATTAACGGGACCGGTGTGACAATTAATCTGGCGTCCGCGACAGGACCTTTTGGTGCACAGTGTGTCCAAAGTAGTGAGAAAGAGCCTCGAGTTGTTGATAGTGCTATCGGAACGATTTTGTGTGTTGTTCAGTGTTCTCGTTAACGACTGCAGGGGAGTGCTCCGATAGACTGATCTAGGCAGATACTTTTTGCACGCGGCAAGGTTTTATGTGCGAGACACCATGGATCTCGAAAAGTTAGTTGCTCTTGGTGAAAAGATGGGTCTTTCTGGCGCCGAACTACGGAAGTGGGTCACCCAGAAGGAAAAAGAAGAAAAAGAGAGAGCCAAAGAAGAAAAAGCAGCCGAGCTGGAAAAAGAGACGTTGGCGGTCGAAAGAACCAAAGCGGAAAAAGAAGCTGAGTTGGAGAGAGAGAGGTTGGCAGCTGAGAGGGCCAAGGAAGAAAAAAAAGCTGAGTTGGAAGGAGAGAGGTTGGCAGCTGAGAGAGCGAAGGAAGAAAGAGAGCAACAATTGAAGTTGGAGTTGGAGAGAGAAAAGCTGGCAGCCGAAAGGGCGAGAGAAGAAAGAGAAGCGGAGATGGCTGAAAGGGAACGGCAGCGGCAGCACGAAATGGAACTCGAGCGACTCCGCTTGCAACAGCGAAGTGAAACCCCCGTCCAAGCTAGAGTTGAAAGCAGCAAACGGGAAGACCACGGCTTCCGCTTGAACCCAAGCAAGCTGCTCGTAGCGTTTGATGAAAGGAAGGACGACCTTGACGCGTACCTTCACCGATTTGAGACGATTGCGAGGAGCCAGAATTGGCCGGAACATCAATGGGCAACTGCTTTGAGTACTTGCTTGAGTGGTGAAGCGCTCAGTGTGTACGGTAGGCTGACGCCGACCGATGCAGCCAACTACGCAAAGGTGAAAGCTGCTTTGTTGAAGCGATTTAGATTCACTGTGGAAGGATTCCGAGACAGATTTCGGACAGGAAAGCCAGCTGACGGTGAGACGGCTACGCAGTATGCCGCCCGACTTTGCCATTATTTCGACAGATGGATTGAACTTTCAGGGACAGCGCAGGAGTACGAGCAGCTTTGAGAGCTGCTAATTAGAGAACAATTTCTTACTAGTTGCCACCCAAGCCTGTCACTGTACTTAAAAGAGAGGAAGGCTGACTCACTTGAAGACATGCTTGAATTGGCTGATCAATTCTTGGAAGCGCAAGGTGGCACTAATTTGGCCAAGGTAAAGAAGGAGTGTCCCGATGATTCGAAGAAATTGGCTCCCGAAGAAAAGAAGCGTGCACCAGAGAGCATTCCGCGATGTTTTCTGTGCAACCGAGTGGGTCATCGCGCGAAAAACTGTCGAACGATCTTTACGAGCCCTACGGCAGTCAAATGTTTCAAATGTGGTCAGACTGGGCACAAAGCAGACGCTTGTCGGAACGGAGTGAGTCAAACTCACCAGGTATCTTGTGTGCAAGCGGCACCGAAATCTGATAATAATGCCGTCACCGATGGATTCGTAGAGTTGAAGAATGGGGAGAAAATTCCTATTGTGGGTGCTGTAATGTCAAAACAGCCAACCGGTGTCACGAAGGGAATGCCAGCGCTGCCTGGAAAAGTTGCGGGCAGGAAGGTTACGGTTCTAAGAGACACCGGTAGCTCCACTGTTATCGTGCGGGAAAATTTGGTACGGGAAAGGGAGTTAACAGGCAAAACGAAACCGGTTTGCTTAATTGACCGTACAGTTCGGATGCTTCCCGAAGCAGAAATTGAGGTTGAAACCCCGTACTTCAGCGGGAAGGTTACTGCTCTATGCATGACGACTCCCTGTACGACCTTGTCATCGGAAACATCGACGGGGCGCGAGGGCCAAGTGATCCAGAATGTTTGGGAGAAGACCCGAAGATAAAGCCCTCGCCAACACAGCGGCCGCGAGATACAGTGGAGGAGCATCCCGTGACGGATCTCACTAGAGCCCAAGGTGAAGCTGCGGCGCAAGAGACAGCGAAGGAGAAGACGATCGGGTCGAATAAGTTCACGGGCCGAGCAACCGGACTTACGTCGGCACGACCTCAACCGACCGACAGTGTAAAGGAGACGGAGTTGGCCAGCCGGGCAAAATGTAGAGGCATGATCAAGCGGGTAAATAAACAGACAGGACCCGTCGAATGTAATGACGCGTTAACGGTGTCGGAAGTGACAACGATGGTTGAGACGCCGCCTCAGATATCGTCGTTGGAAAAGGCTCGCCGAAAAGGAACGAGGAAACACAAGATGAGATCGAGCGAGCACCGCAAGAAAGGACGCAAGCGAAATACACAGGATAAGTGCTGAAGTCGAATCAGAATGTGTTTGGCAGTGTTTAGCGCCATATGTTGTGTTAATGTTGTGTTATCCTGTGTCACAAGTGTCGAAGTGTCTGTGCTGTGGTGTGATGTATAGTGTTGTATAATTGTTGTAAAGAGAGATCTTTGTACATTTGTATTATTGGGAATGTGTGGTGGAGTGTTGTACTCATGTGCTTGTGGTTGTGTTTTCACGTGTTGTTTAATTGAATTACAATGTACAATCGTATTAAGTGATCTATT
Organism: Rhipicephalus annulatus; assembly: GCA_013436015.1. NCBI lineage: Eukaryota > Metazoa > Arthropoda > Arachnida > Ixodida > Ixodidae > Rhipicephalus > Rhipicephalus annulatus. Next base: position 117,449 of record WOVY01002862.1, on the reverse strand, counting down.
GTGAATGTGAAGTGTCATGAGCGACTGATGGTGTTACAGTCTGTGAGAGTGTGTGGTGACTGTTCGCGCTCGTCTGTGGGGTTTTGAATATTATGAGATAATATTCTTAAAGTGGGGGGCAGTGTCACAGAACGAGCGCTAAAAACGGGCGCGCCGCCAAATTCTTGCGATAACGCGCCCGAGAGACGCGGCGAGGTAACAAAAAAAAAGAAAAGAGAAAACAAGCTTCCAAGGCTCCCCGGGCGCGCGCTCTCCCCGCGGAAGCGTGGCTTCACCGACGAACCTCCTCACCCCACAACGGCGGCCGAGCAAGCACTCGATTTTTCCAGAAGGAACGGGGCGTATATGCCGGGTTGACTCATCTGTCGGGGGACGGCCCCCGTACACCCTCGCACCTCTCCCCAGCCTTCGCTGCGTATCGGGCCGACGAAATGACGAGAACCGTCTGGAATGTCGCGCGCAAGGTATTTAACCGAGCAGCCGAGATGAGAGATCAGGAGGAGACGGAAGTGAGCGCCAGAGCGCGTAGGGATTCCGCCGTGTAGTCGGCGAAGGTTTTGGTCCGTAGGGACGAAGCCGGAGATGAAGAGGATTTCCACCTGAGGGGTGACGACTCGAGCTACAGGCAAGAGTGTGTGTTTACCGCTATCGAGCGAGGACGCGTGGCAACAGCTGCGTGTGTGAAGCCGACGTGGTTCCGGCGAAGAAGTTGAAGTTTGAAGAGTGGCCAATTGAAGACGGGAGGTTTCCTGGAAGAGAAACTTCGAGGGCTGCGGAACGACAACAACGCTGGACTTTGAGTGAGTGATTCTCGGAAGAGTATCATCTAGACTTTGGTTCCAAGAACATTGGACTGAACAGGTTTTCTATCTCTTTAGTCTTTAAGTGTCTTGGTTGTTCAATGCATGCGACTGCATTGTAGTGCGTATTGTTGCCTGTTTCCATTGTTTTGAGTGAGGCTGATTGTACTGTGTAGTACGTTGTTTGATTGGTGACGTATTGTATGTAACTAGTGTGGAGTGTGCATTTTTGTGTATTGTTTTCGATCTGCCATTATTGAGAATATAATTTGTTTGTTTATCAACACTCGGCTCTGACTTGTTCTTTGGGCCACAACCGGCGTCCGCTGGGGCGCCAAAAAGGACCACTTCTAAATTGTACACGCTTTCGTGGTGCGGTTCGGGGGGCCAATACTTCGGCCCTTGGAATTAGCCCGGCGATCGCCTCCCTAATTAACGGGATCGGTGTGACACAGATGTCCCAAGATTATTCGCAAAAGATTAATTATTCAAGCTCCACGATCCTATATGTTGGCTGCCAGAGGTAGGCCGGTGCCAGTTCAATAACCAAAATCACCCTCGGCCCAACTCTGTTGAGCAAGCTCGGGCCATGACCGGTTAGGTCGGCCATGCATGTTGGGCCAGCATAAAGCCGAGGTCATGTTTTTTTTTTCAGTTGGTTTGTTAGTCGTATGTAACGATGAAACGTCGGAAGAGTGATTTGCGAGAGTTGCTTTACTATGCGTATTTTCAAGCATTTCAAGTCACTACCAAATTCTGAGGGGCGGTGCAGATGGCGTGACCCCCTTTTCTCCTTACTTTTATTTACGCCCCGAGAAGAGCCGATAACAGGTTTTCCCAGAAAGCATTCTTCTTCGAAAAAAAATATCGTGTATTCACCCATGAATGCTACAAAATGGTAACAAATGCTTATTTATGGCACTTCTCATATGCAACTGAGAAAAAAATGCTGTTCCGGCAAATGCGTTACATTCGAATGTGGGTACGCTACCAAGTTTCACGGTAAAGTGGTTTCACGAGTGTTCAGCCGGCGACGAAAAACTGACATGCTGTAAGAGCTTGAAATTGTGAGGTGCCAGTTTGCCTCGAAAGGGACGATGCGAACTCGAACATTCTTGGTGTATCGTGTTATTTACGAGCACATGTCGGGAGGATATTTAGCGAAATACCAGCCAATCAGCACCTGATTCTTGAGCAACATTTTAATGTTCACGTACATGGATCACGTACATGGCTCTTTGCAACCTCGGAGAAGCAGTTCGACGGGTCCTTCTATCCGTGTACAACGACTCGTGGAGCAGCGGATTGATCCCTCATTCATGGAAATCCAGCCGCCTCGTCCCTGTGCTTAAACCAGGTAAATCTCCTCTGCACTTGACCTCTTATCGCCCCATCGCGCTTACCAGCTGTTTCGGGAAAGTGATGGAGAGAATGATTTTGACTCGCCTAGAGTGGTACTTGGAGCACCACGAGGTATACCCTCATGCTATGACGGGCTTTCGGCGTGGACGGTCCGCAATTGATAACGTTATAGACCTGGTCTCATCTATTCAGCATCAAAAAAGACTGAAACGTTTATCTGCGGTGTTGTTCTTGGACGTGAAAGGTGCATACGATAACGTATCACATGAAGCCATTCTGGATGTTATGGAAAATGTTGGATTAGGGGGTCGGGTTTACCAATGGATCCACAGCTATCCGAAAGGCAGAACTTTCTATGTACAGACGGAGAATGGCACAACAACGCACCATTGCAACCGTCGTGGTGTGCCGCAAGGCGGTGTTCTTAGCCCCACACTTTTCAATCTAGTGCTACTCGGCTTGGTTGACGCACTTCCAGAATCTGTCCATCTATCAATATATGCAGATGACATCTGCATCTGGGCGTCAGGCGTAACACGCCTTCATTTGCGTGCCCGGCTTCAGAGAGCGGCTATAATAGCGACAAAGTTCCTGGAAGAACGGGGCCTAGAGCTGTCGTCAGAGAAATGCTCGCTTATAGCATTCACGCATAAGGCTATGAGCCCATATGTTATTAAAATCAACGGACACACGATCAACTACGTGGAGACCCACCGATTCCTCGGAGTCATAGTTGATCGCGACCTCTCCTGGAGCCCACATGAAAACTAAACTTACCATGATCACCCACGTACTGAGGTTTCTTGCTGGAAAAACGTGGGGTGCATCGGTACGAGCAATGCTCCAACTCTACACTGTTCTGTTCCTCGGTTATATGCGGTACAGCTTACCCGTGCTATGCGGGATCCGAAGAACAAACGTGCGCGTCCTCCAGTCGATCCAAGCCCAAGCCCTGAGAATATGCCTTGGTCTCCCGAGATGCGCGTCTACAGCAGCGACAGTCATCATTGCGCGTGATTATCCAGTCAACGCATAAATCCGCGTAGACGCTTTGAGAATGCACATAAGACATTTCGCTCGGCTTCCATCTCATCACCTCGCCTCACTTCGAACTTCCAGGCCCCACTCAGCGTTCAGCGCAACTGTAGCTCAGCATTGCGCAGTGCTTCCATTGCACTTCACGCAAGCAGCACAGCCGCCGATACCATTATGGTGCCTACACCCACTCAAAGCCCTTCTTACAATTCCTTGCATCCAAAATAAGAAAAAGTCGTCGCATCTAGCCCTGAAACAGGCCACATTACTTTTCCTGCAAGAGAAGCACAACGGACGCCTTCACATTTACACGGATGGCTCGGTGTCTTCAGTAAGCTCTGCAGGGGCGGTGGTTATTCCCGCGAGGCACAACACAAATAAATTCATGACATCGCATTTGACGTCGTCGACAGCTGCAGAACTTGCGGCTATACGTGCAGCTCAGGAGTTTAGAGTGAAAGAACCTTCGGGAATTTGGTCTATCTTCTCGGACTCGAAGGCATCTCTTCAATGTCTTATGTCACCCTTTCGCCATGGACCTAATGAACAGTTAGTAGCTAAAATAAGGCTTCTTCATCACCAAGCAATCGAAAAACAGCACAGCTTAGTGTATCAGTGGATACCAGGTCATTGCGGTATATATGGCAATGACCGCGCAGATGAGGCCGCTAGGTCTGCGCACGATGGTAGCCAATACACAGCCATCCCGTTCTCAAGAACCGACGCAGCTACAAGACTTCGTTCGCTTGCACGTGACCTCACACTGGTACAGTGGAACTGAACAGACTTCACAAACGCGCGCCTGCATAACTTGGATCCCAATCTGCAGCTTCGTCTTCCCCCAAGGATATCTCGAGCTGAGGAGACTCTTCTATGCCGCCTGTGGCTTGGAGTGGCCTTCACGAACGCATACTCTTATCTCATCGGGATGGCCAGCTCTCCTACATGCACTTACTGCAGCTGCGAAGAAACCATCGCGCACCTTCTGTGTGAGTGCACCCATTTCAACGCGCAAAGACAAGAACTCACTGCAGCTCTGGATAGACTAGACGATCGGCCTTTGTCGGAACAAAGAATTCTGGGTCATTGGCCGAGCCCATCCTCAGCCCAGAAGGCGTTGAAAGCTTTGCTGCGCTTTTTGCGGACAACTGGCCTCAGAGACAGACTTTAGTGTCTTATACTCTTTGATGTTGCCTTTCCTCTGTCGCAATTTTTTTGTAATTTCTCTTTCTCTTCGCAACATTTCTTTTTAACATCTTTCATTCCCCTCACCCCTTTCCCCAGCACAGGGTAGCCAGCCGGTCTAAGAACTGGCTAACCTTCCTGTCTTTCCGCTTAAACTTTCTTCCTTCCTTCCTTTTGCTTTATGCCACGGCAAAATTTTTTTGGTGAGGGGAGGGGGTGCTCGGTGTGCCATTTCCTGGCTCACTGAGTGAAGGCGAGAACGAAAATTCTCTCTCGTCTTTGAACTCGGAGTGGCGTAGGGCATGGAGTTTCCTATAAGCGCACAACAGGGAACTCGACGCTAGTGTCCACGGGAGCTGCAACACATGGCGCTTCAGCCTGCAAGGGAATGATGCATCGGTTGTACACGACGCATTTGTTTAGGCTCCGTCCTTCCGGCTCAGTTTGGCTGCGTGGGGTCTGCATCCGCTTTGTCGCAACACGAAGGTCGCAAACGTTCAGCAGTTCTACTTCACCACCTTGACCTTTTTTTTTAGGATCACCAATTGTAATCAGCTCGGAAAGTTCATAAGGTTCATTTTTTTATTCGAAACAAACGCCGAAACACAGCAAACAAAGCCAAAAGCATGAAGGATAGCCAAAGCAGTGTACTTCCAATCATTTTCTTGGTGGCCGAACGATCACAGCGGCGGCGTTCTTTCTATAGTTGTAGGTAACACCTTAAGACACTTTTAACGCGACAGAATTAAAAGCTCGTCCCGCAGAAATTCCAGCCTCGGCCTCGTTGGCTGTGAGCGAAAAATCGTCATCTTCGCGTGAACGAGAAATCAAAAAAGATGCAAGTACAATAAGTAATACAAAAAAATTCTGGATATGTGTCGGAATCAAAGCCGAGTCGTTTGCGTGGCTAGCGGGTGTTGTGCCACACAACCGCACCACTGCTTGTGAATACAGATGAAATAAACTTCCTCTGCTTGGAAACGCAGTGAAAGTAACTTTCCAAACACACGCGTGCTGTACACATGCTTAACAATACAACATGAAAGCTTGCCGTAATAATGCGTGGTACAAGCATGCAATACCATCAAGCGTCAGAACACGGGATTGTCATAATTACTTCATCGTTTAAAGCCAGTCATCCACTACAAAAAGAACACACGCTATTGCACCCTTTGAAGCTCAGAAGAGCATTGCAGATAAATAGGAATGAATGCGACAAGGTCGTTTGAGAATTTGCTGCGTCCAGCCTCTAAGTTGGTTAATTATATCAGACTTGTTCATTGTAAAAACGTACTTGAATCATGCTATTGTTACGGTGACCGCGCGTAGGAGGCACTTCATGGATTATGGCGGCACGAACCAGCGTGCGGAACTGAATTTCGGTGGCGCCAATACTTTTCTCTTTCTTCACCATGGTGCTCTCTTTTTAGATCGGCATCCCTTTGGCCATCTCGTTTTTCGTAGAGAATATGAAATGAGTGTTGGAAGGCCTCCTTTTGTAAGAAAATTTATCTTTCGTCTTTGCACCTTCCGGTGAGAGATTAGGCGAGTGAAAGCGAGATTACGCCACTGAATATATTTATAATATCTGCCTCGTGTATCTTGCCGCTGGTCGTTATTTTAAAAACCACCACATTGTGCCACAGGGTGTCGAGATATTATCAAAGGTGACAGCGGGATGACGGGGATAAAGATGGGAGAAGGGAGTCTTATTTTGTTCGCATATTGAAATTTTTTGTGCTTGTCATGTTGTGAAAATGGCATTTTCTTTAGCTTCTCGAAACAAATTCGCCCCTGCGTTATATGGTATTATCTCTTTGGTGGACGGGCATTGTACGAACACGTGAAACGCACTGCGCCTATTAAGCTCTCGAGCATCAACAGTTCCTGGGTCGAAAGTGTCGCTTACGAAGTGAAAACTCGAATAAGTAAAATGAAATACACTCGCGAGGTGCGCAGCACGTGCAAGGCAGCGTGAAAGAGGATGGTAAACAACTGCTGAACATAAACCTCCCCTTTGTCCGTATTCGATGCCACATAAACATCTTTTGTTTTGTCTATAAAATAGGCCGGGTCGAAATCGTTGCCAAAGCTGCTTTGTTTTGAAACTTCTTGTTCTTTGTAATTTGCTCGCCGTTGGCTTTATAAGGCTTTCAGACGATTTTCGCGAGTTGCGTCAAGGCCAGTTTAATGGCAGCCGGCGCGTATGTTGAGACAGGGCTCCCGCAGGCCTGGCGATGACTCGGAGCATAAATACAGAGTATACGGCCAATAAACGAGGTGGATATGGATGCCATACACATACATGCCTATATGAGGTCATTTTATTCTGTACGTTTTAGCTATCTTTCAATTTCGTGATAGTGCTCTGAAGGCTGACTTCATTTTGTTGCTTCAAAGAACGGTCTTCTAACATTCGCAGTCAGCTTATTTCCGCGCTTTGTTAGATGGCGAATGTTCATCTCACTGTTGTGACCACATCGAGGTGCATGCAGCTCAGTCGAGGTACATGCTTTGGAGCTGCACTTTAGTCGCACAGCGAAATCGGAACTTTGTGCAGTGCATGCTTTTTTTATTGCGACACAAGCTTGCCTTTAAGGCATACTATTTTGTGCGTGCATGTGTATTAAATGTGCGCCATTAGGCCGGTGTTAGTTCGAAATGAGGTAGTGTCATGTGAAATGTGTTATCATTTCACATGCCACTACATCATTATACATTGCACACTACAAGGTCATGTAGTGTGCAATGTGAGTGCTTGTTAAAGAACACCATTAGGTCAAAATTCGCGGAGCCCTACACCTAGGCGTCTCTCAATCATATCGTAATGTGGGGGCGTAAAACCCGAAATATAGGTTGGGGTGGGGGAAAATATGATACAAATTTTTAAAGAGCCAATATTTATTTTCATTTCGCTCCTTACAATTAAACATCAGTGCAGAAACTTTCGTTTAGGTACAAGGTACGTGCTACATAAATATTGCAATGTTGTGACTGTTCACAACATTATTTTACAAAAGAGTAAGAGAAATGCTCCAGATGTCGAATTTTACCACAACCTGCATAGCGAAATAAGACTCTGCGTGGGGCAATACAAGACAGTGTGAAGAAAATAATTTCTCCATTTTGTTTTTCAGTAGAAAGACGTGAAATTCACTTTGTAGGGTCCTAAGCAATCTTAAGGAGCCTCCTTGGACTCCATGGATTGAAAATAGACAAAACGCGGTGTTGTGTTGCTCCGTATAACTCGTCGCAGATCGAACACCGCCAGTGTTTGTTTGTGGTAATGTTGTTTTTTTTTTGCGTGAGCGCTCGCACCTCATTGCATTATTTAACAATTGGAGGCTGTTTTGACGCATCTTCTTCACATCTTTTTGCAATTTGATGCAGAACTGTTCAGGTGTTTTATGGCTTTTAACTTTGTCGCCAGTCTTTGTGAGGCGAGGAATTCCGAAATGTGCCAGATTAATAATTTCTATCGCTTGTTTTTTTTTTCAATTAGGGTATTGGATAAACGTCGTTAGAGCCGATTCTCAAGACGTGTTTGTGAATGACTAAACTTGGAGATTCCGCCCTTTTTTATGCGTCTCTTGAGAGCATTCTCGGGAACGCGGAAAAACATCGATGCAGCGCGAATGGAGGGAGTCATGTCCTGAAGGCAATCCATGTTTTTTCGCGTCATTTTCTGCCTAGGGAAGCTTTACATTCTATGATATTCTATTGTATGTCGACACCCTCTTCAAGAAAAAATATATATATTCACTGTAAGTTAATGGTTCATTTATTAAGACACTATCTAACGCAATAGGGTAATTTTTTCCGCGTATTGCCTTTTTCAAATGCCAGAATTCAAAAAAGAAAAAAATCCGCTTTGTTGCATGAAGCGTTGTCCATAAACTCCTTTAGTTGTACTTTATAACCTGTAAGCTAATTTACTCGAACACAAACTTTGAAGCACGCGGTTCCTAAATGTGATGGCAGAAAAATGAAAAGCTACCACGGAAAATACTTTCAAAAATCGCCGCTCGGGAAAAACACTGGGGCTGCGCGTTTCAGCTTCACAGTTTACCCATATGTAGATGGAGTGTTTCGGTAGTGGCATTTTTTTTTTTCTCTAAGTCATAGCTGTCGGAATTACGCGGTGGGCAGAGCCAGCGCGGTTGACTCTATGCGAGTGACGGTAAACATTGAAGCCTGAAAAAAGGCTATGAAGTGGAAGACCGAGAGGCGCTATGGTTGCTTTCTCCGGAAAGCGGCGCTTTTTCCGAAAACTTGGAACGGATTTGTTGACTCGTCCGCACCGCCCGGGAAGCGGCCTGCGCTTCGGCCTTCCGTGGCAGGCACACACGCGAAGCTCAATAAAGCCGCTTCTTTATTCTACGGCTGGTTTGGGCTCGCGCGCGAAAGCAACAAACACCCAGTTTCGGCACCGCCACCTGGACCATGCACTTACCGGGCTGATTTCGGGGCTGTTTTCGTGCCCTGGAGGCAAGCGGGGCTAACTATGCTAATTAGAGCGCGCGTCTAGAAAACCCTTTGTTGCCGCTGCCATGCGCGGCTTTTTCCTCTTCACGCGCTCTACTTTTGACTCGTGCCCGGCCTGTTTATATATATATATATATCTTTGGAAAACATTGTCTTCCCATTGGCCGCTTCCGCCCCCATTCTGGGACGGGGTATGATGATGATGTGCCATGTTGATTTCTGACCCGAAATGAACATCAAGAAGTGTAATGGGAGTTGATTGATGATTGATATGTGGGGTGTACCGTCCCAAAACCACCATATGATTATGAGAGACGCCGTAGTGGAAGACTCCGGAAATTTCGACCACCTGGGGTTCTTTAACGTGCACCCCAATCTGAGCACACGGGCCTACAACATTTCCGCCTCCATTGGAAATGCAGCCGCCGCAGCCGGGATTCGAACACGCGACCTGTGGGTCAGCAGCCGAGTACCTTAGCCACTAGGCCACCGCGGCGGGGCAAGTGTAATGGGATTCAAAGAACGAAACGTAAACAAATAAAGCGAGACAATATGAGAAAAAAACTGACAAAAGCGTGAAAAGATAATAAATTTGTGGACATTATAAATACTTGCCTCTGTGTTCTAGTATACAGTTATATTGCTTGACTACTGACCCTAAGGTTGCGGGACCAAATCCTGGCCACGAGGGCCGCATTTCGACTAAAGCAAAATGCAATTCTGCCATAATCACTTTCTTGTTTGCGGATGTCTAACAATAAAAAATATTATAATAATTGACCAAATGAACGAAACAAAATAAAACAATGTTAAATGAATAGAAGCAATACACAAATGAAACACCAAAAATACGATGTAAGAGCCTGGTACTTCGGAAAGACTAAAAAAAATACAGTACTGTCTTCATGCAACCTGCCCCGCCACGGTGGTGTAGTGGCTAAGGTACTCGGCTGCTGGCCCGCAGGTCGCTGGATCGAATCCCCGCTGTGGCGGCTGCAATTCCTATGGAGCCAGGAATGTTGTAGGCCCAAGTGCTCAGATTTGGGTGCACGTTAAGGAACCCCAGGTGGTCGAAATTTTCGGAGCCCTCCACTACGGCGTCTCTCATAATCATATGGTGGTTTTGGGACGTTGAACCTCACATATCAATAAATTCATTCACCTTGAATTCAATGTCCGGGTTATGTGGGTAATTATTTATTTCTCTCTCTCTCTCATCCGTTTTGTTGCGAACTAATGGAGGTTTCATAAATTTCGCCATGTATTAATTGAGCCCGTCGTACATACTCCAGCAGGCTGCGTTCGAGCGCATGCACTATCTGCTTGCGATCTCAAGCTCATTGATGATGATTGATTTGTGGGGTTTAACGTCCCAAAACCACCATATGATTATGAGAGACGCCGTAGTGGAGGGCTCCGGAAATTTTGACCACCTGGGGTTCTTTAACGTGCACCCAAATCTGAGTACACGGGCCTACAACATTTCCGCCTCCATCGGAAATGCAGCCGCCGCAGCCGGGAATCGAACCCGCGACCTGCGCATCAGCAGCCGAGTACCTTAGCCACTAGACCACCGCGGCGGGGCTCTCAAGCTCATTGAGCGCAGTACGCACGGAATGGTATGAATGAACGTGTACACACATTGTGTTTTGTGGTCATAGGGCGCTGGCGTGCCAGAAGCGCAGAAGCAGTATAGCCGCCGCTACCGCATATGATAAAAAGTCTCCGTGACAAAACGCGTGACTAAAATTGAATGATAACGCGCTTTAGAATGATCTCCATCGACAACCATATCGGCAGTCAACGCGTAACCACCAGTCAATTTTTCTTTGTCACGTTTTGCGTCACTAAGTGTTTAACTTCTACACGCCTGATAGGGGGGCAGTGTTTCTTGCTTAGCGTGTGTGTTCGGTTCTGATATCGCTCGGAAATAACAATTGGGGGACCCTTAAGCTTCGGCTTTCAGAGTTGAAAGCGATAGCGATATTCTGTTCCTACAGTGCGTACTTCAAACACTCAGTGTAGTAAATCAGCTTTAGAACTTGCTATACATTCACTATGTGGCCTTGAAGGGCCACTCATCAGGCTTTTAAAGTACCGTATAAAAAAGAGCGCAATATTCTTTCCTGATATTTCTCGCCCTTCTTGGCACACTATGCTGTGACGTAGACGGTAGTACCCGTGACGTCTTCAGCGTACATGCTCTCAATTCGTTGATATACGCGAAATATCACATGTTATTTCTCTCCTGCACTGTTTTGCCATGCAGCCGCCCATCTGTTCTTCTCTGTATCACATGAATATCGTGCACATTCAACCGATCAAACTTCAGTTTTTTGTGTTTACAACTGTGCAAGCGGCGATAACAGCGTCCAGCCAAGAAGAGCGAAATTCTGATAGACTCTAGCGCTTAGTGCCGATATTGTTGACGGACATTCAAGAACTAAGGGGTGAGGATGATGCATCGTGTGTATGAAGGAGAGAAGAAAAATCATTCCCTCGTTTTCAAACGTGGGGTGGTGAGTGGCCCTTTAAGCAGCGTTTTGCATCTCCTTTTTATCCCATTTTGTATCCTTTTTTTCATCACTTTTTGTCATTTTATCTCACTTTATTCTTTAAAAAACTGAGAAGTTTAGGCAGCGTTTTTCATCTCCTTTTTATCCCACTTTGTATCCTTTTTTTCAACACTTTTTGTCTTTTTATCTCATTTTACTCTTTAAAAAACTGAGAAGTTTCAAAATTTTTCTACTGCATAAAAATGCTTGCAGGCTTCCGTATCATTTATTCATTGGAAGTGTTTATTTTTTATTTTTCCAACATTTCTGGATGATAGTAGAGTGCACACTTGTTATTTGAATGATTTGTACATACAATTTGCGTATAATCTATTTATGAGTTGTATTAATTGTATATCTGTCGCCAAATGCTCGCAGAGGATACATGGTGTGAGAGCATTCTCAATCTACCTAAAAGCAGCTTTTTGTTTTTTTCTCAATCCTCATGATTCGCCTTGCTAATGAAATAAACATCTATTCTATTCTTTTCCATGCCATAATACTGCCTGAAGCAGGCGTTTCTTACGTTTCCTCTCCCTGCATTTAGTTTGCATCGTCTTTGACGTATAACTGCAAGCTTTACAGAAACTTGTTTGTAAATACTACGCAGTCTCCATGAAATACGCATCAGGGCGGTAACCTCTATTTTCTTTCAGAATGAAATATTTATCTGACCGACACGTGATAAGTAAAAAGGTAAACGAGAAAATAACTCTCCGGGTGTGCTACAAGCAATTATTCTTCAAAAAAAACTTTGTAGTGCCGCTTCAAACCTTTTTCCCAGGCGAATGCGGCAGCGGCAATGAGAAGAGCTTAATTGCTCTGTCAATAGCGCTCACTTGAGAAGACAATTAACCAATGTGACAAACTCATTCTCGACAAGAGTATACGTGCTCTTATAGCATTCAACAATTAGGAGTAGATTTTTTACAGTCGCCTATCGCTAAACGATAAATATACAGTGTTGCACTACAGGTAAGAAGAATCAGGCGAATAGAAATGACTTTCCTCAGTGATTTTCATGAAAACAATAATATTCATGTCAACCTTTTCGAAATCTCTGAAGGCGAAAATCAATAAAGCATCCCGTTATATCGCCAAAAGGGACCAACTTACGTTGAGGACGAATAAGCGAGCAATGTAAATAAAACCTAAGGGACAAGAAGAGAGCAGAGTGTATCAGGCAATAAACGGGTGTTAAGGACATCGTTGTCGAAATCAAAAAAAAGAAATGGCCATAGGCAGGGCATGTAGTGCGAAGGCAAGTTAACCGCTGGTCATTAAGGAATACAGACTGGATTTCAAGAGAGTTGAGTGGGTGAGGGGGGAGTCAGAAAGTTAGATGGGCAGATGAGACTACGAAGTTTATGGGTATATATCAGCAAGCACAGGACTGAGTTGAGTTAACTCGTGGAACAAGGGAGAGGCATTTGTCCTGCAGTGGGCGTAGTCAGGCTGATGATGATGATGATGATGATGGGGACGACGACGACGACGACGACGACAACGACATCGCCTTTCTCAGCAAAGTTCGGTTTTCAAGCGAAGCTCGTATTGACAAACCTGTGAGGCTGTCTGCGGTGGTGTTCGGAAAAAAACAACCAAGACGCACCCAACAATAATATTTTAACTTTCTTTCAGAGCTGAGGTTTGAACTGGGATCCCCCGGTCCGAAAGAGAGCCCCTTGACCACTAGGCCACGCGCCCATGCTTGTCCAATGTGAACTCCGCTGAAACACCCGAACGCGTTGTACTGGCGGTGCAAACAACAATGCGGAAGCCACTCTCGCTATGCGCACTTCAAGGCAATACTTCGGCGAACTAAAACCGACCTGCTGGGCAGCGAGTAAGGTCGATATCAGGAATTGCACAATTCGCGACAATTCTTTCTTCGAGAAAACTGCATTCCTAAATCGCGTTATTGGGATTTCGTGAAGATCTATTCACTGTGTCTTTGGAGAGACTGACAAGAGCTCGCAAGAACATGAAAGACGCCGTACTGATTGAGTCCGAAAACAGCGTTAGAGGAACGGCTGCCATTTATAATGAAAGAGCATTCACGTTAGAGGGAGAAAAACGGAATTGGGCTAAGAAAGAAAGAAGAAGGAAAGAAAGAAAAAAAAGAAAGAAACAAGGAAAGAAGGAAAGAAAGAAAGAGAGAGCATATAGTAGGCCAGTCACAACCATTTCCCTGGTAGTCCTCCATTTCTCTGATAGGGAGCTCTTGAATGTTTATACCTCAACGCATAAGACTCAAATTTCATGGCACTTCACTTTCTGGGCACGACACCGCAAATTTTAAGGCGAGAGCCTTACATAAATCGTACGAGCGTGGCCTCGAACGAAAACTGCCGCGACGACACCCGACTGTCCAAGAAATATGACGTCACTTTTCTGGCGAGTAAAAGCAGCGCGAAGCGGGCCAAAACATGGCAGACACATAATGAAGGTAATAGTAATCGATGCAGTCATTACAACGCCATCAGTGATTGGCAACATGTAATCAGTGAAATTAATTAGTGACTACTGATTAGGGAGTGTTAATTTGCACGTCGACATGGGGGCGGACGGCAAAAGTACGATCTGTGTACCTACAGTCACTCATATATTTAACTATCGGGAGCGAGTGACATTTCTCTCTCTCTCTCTCTCTCGCTGTGCGTGTGCGTGTGTGGGCGTGTGCGGGCGTCTGTCGGCAATACGACTGAATTAGGCTCCAACAAGGATGAGAGCAGATGCATGCCCACAAAGCACATGCCTACAAAACTTTTTTTTTGCGTATTTGTTCCATCATATGCCACTAACCCTCAGAAAAGTCGCAGCACAATATAGCTTAATTTTGGGTGACCATACTTCTATTTCATGCTTGTTTTTTCGTCCTGTAATCGTCTTATCGATTGCGTTAGAGAGTCGGTGATTATTTTTTCCTCTTTTATCTCCTCGTTAACAGGTGATGCTTCTCCTGCAGTCGCCTAAGAGATTGCTTGTGCAGGAAATACTCCAGAAAACAGCTTCTTTTTTCTTTTTTGCATACGCTGATCGCCGGACAAGGAGGAACATGACGCAAGCTTCGAACAAACCTTGTCTTGGTTGGTTTTCTGCGAAAAACGCACCCGACTGCCCCTAAAAGATTCGGTTTTGCCTCTATACGTCGGGCTTATCGGGTCGATCGTCCTCTGTTCCCAGGCGACCGCGCGTCGCGTAGTCTCATGTGGTCGCACCAACGGCGCCCACGACTTTCTTTCGCTATACGGCATCCCCTCCTCCTTCTGAAAAAAAGGTATAAGCAACCAGTGAGAGAGTGCGTGAGTGTGTCGATGGTACGTAAAAACGTTGGGGAGTTCGGTCCCGAGCTGACGGGCACTCCGCATTGAATTTCGCCTCGCAGAAGTAAATTGGCGCGCGAGTGCTCTTCGGCGCCGCCAATGGAGAGAAAACTAGGCGGGCGTTCGATTGGGGAAGCGAGGGATGAAGCGCGCGATGCACCGACACGGCCAGGAGAGAAAGTTTCGAGTTAAGGGAGAAGGAGAGAGAGAGAGAGAGTGGCTGGAACGCACCGGGCCAAGTTGGACGATTCGATAGAGACACCGCCGCGCGCGTGGCGGCGACACTGCGCCGCGTTGTTTATGCGGTGCGACGGAAGGCGCCCGCCGCCGAGCTGAGTTTGCTATTTGCAGCGAGTGCATCGTGCATCTTTATTATTCCTCTTTTTTTCTAAAGAGCGTCGTTTACGGCCACTGTGTTCGGCGCTCGCAAGCGTACACGGTCTCCCATTCGTCCCACGAACTCCGAGTCTCGGAAGCGCTCGAAGGAACGATCTTGCGGAAATAACGGGCCGCACTAACAGTACGCTTTTTTTTTTTTAAAGCAGCGAAGCTGTCGTAGCTCGCCGTAGTTCATGCAATGTCACTAGAAAAACATCGTAACGAACGAGCACGCACTCTATCCGTCCTCTTTTTCTTCGATGTCGTCTTCATCTTCTTCTTAGGTCCCAAAACCCAAGCGCCGATTCCTCCCTCCAGGGATGCAATAACTCCGATGGGCAAGACGACGAAGACACAGAGAAGAGAAAAAAAAAGAAATAAATTCGGCAGACCCCAAGTACCGTGGGAATTGATGTTATGCATGCGAAGCATGCGGACTGAAGGTGAGTATGTTTTTTGTTGTTGTTGTTGTTGTTAAGCGAAACGTTACAAAATTACACTAAAGCTACATACTACACGTGTAGTACGCAGAGACATAAGATGAACAGTGGAATATATTTTACGTAACAACTAGTTTACACTTGCATGTTGCATAGCGATGCCAACAGCAACCTATAAGTATTGCCTGTACGAAAAACGGTAAGCTGCATGTAGCGCTTGTACTTGCGAGGATGGTATAGCACTGCGTAGACAATCAAGCGTACATTTGACGTTAACCCGACACGACTACTGTATAACAGGAGCACATGTGTAATGTCCATATATTTAAATAGCCAGCACAGCAACCACAAGTGACCGTTAACCAACAATACAACCGCATAGGGTCTTTTTCTAAAGCAGTTTTGAGACCTGGCGGGGTCATGGTGGTCATGGATTACGGGGTGTGGCCTCCCGCAATGGACTCAGACTGGAAAGAGGAACGAACATTTATCACAGAAGACAAACGGCACTCTGAAATATGTAAAAATGTACAAAAATGTCTACCAAGTAACGGGAACTTGATCCACATATAATTAATTACCTACCCGTCCTGAATAAAGTCTTAATCCTCGCCTTCTGCTGTCTCGGCCCAGCCTACGCGGTGCCGCTGGCTTGGTAAGCTCGTTGCCAAAGTCCGGTTGGTCGTCAATACCGGCGTTTACTCCGCAGCTCGACGCATCCGTCCCCACCTGTGCGTGCAGGCCGTCGTCGTAGACAGGTATCTTTCGGGCTACTAGTACTGTGGACTGCTTCAGCCGGCATGGCGTTGCATTGTGGACGTGTCGCTCCAGGGATGGCCTTGGATGGCTCGCTTGCGAAGGGGGCTTGCATCTGGAACGCTCGTCCTCGCTGGGCGGCTGCGTCTCCGAGGAGTCTCCTTTTGATCAGCACCGATTTCGCTGACCACCTCGGGACGCTCAAGTCTCAGGCAGCTGACCCCGTCGCCGGTGCGTGCCGACGATGCTATATATACCTTCCGCCACAGAGTTCCCAGAGACAATGCCAGCTCATTGATGATGATGATGATAACGCCATAAATATGGCTCATACCCCCTGAGAGGATTCGGCCAAGAACTGATTAGCTCACCTCACGACCTCCTCCTCCTTCTCTTCGAACGCGTCCTCATCATCATCAGCCTGACTACGTCCACTGCAGGACAAAGGCCTCTGCCATGTTCCGCCAGTATACCAGGTCCTGTGCTTGCTGCTGCCAATTTATACACGCAAACTTCTTCTTCGACCCCGTACTCGTGCCTAAAGTTCTCGAACATTCCGAGCACGCGCCTTCGAACTCTGATTACTTCATCGTCTTTCAATATCGCGGTTGTCGCTCATGACAGTGGTGTAAAATACTTTATCGTCCCGCAGAATATGTCGGTTCGATTACTGCAGGGACCGCGATATTTAATCTTCGTATCCGAAGGGTCAATGCTGCTGATGCAAATTTTCCTTGACGCTCTTATATTTAAACTATATCTGTTATCGTCATTGCTGCGTATACATAAACAATCATCTGGGGCCCCACACCCGCATACCACTGCCCATGGTATACGGAAATGTGCCACATATGTACGAAGGAAAGCGTTTAACGAGGTACACGACCAGATTTTCACGTTGTTCATGCCATGACCACCCAGGCTTCTTCGTCAAACACTCTTGCCTGCCAATCATATTTTCGGTGTACCTTAATTTGAGGAACCGATCACAAGAGCACCCAGACATACTCGATCGATCGATCGAGCCAGCCGTCCGTCCATCCGCCCGTCCATTCGTCTATCTATCTATCTATCTATCTATCTATCTATCTATCTATCTATCTATCTATCTATCTATCTATCTATCTATCTATCTATCTATCTATCTATCTATCTATCTATCTATCTATCTATCTATCTCTATCTATCTATCTATCTATCTATCTATCTATCTATCTATCTATCTATCTATCTATCTATCTATCTATCTATCTATCTGACGCTCTCATGGCCACACCCTTAGCTTAGTATACACCAAAAGTGGCATAGGAGGGGGTGAGCGTATCACGAACACGATTCACACGTCATGGTATGAATGTTACTGGCATGTTTCACACGTCATGAAACCCTTTTCGCCAGTCATGTGCGGCACGTTCGTGCATAATACGAACCCGTAGTCGGGTATGCGCCACAGGTGATTCAGAGTCTACGTCGACCCAGGGACAGCGATATTGCTCTCTAAAAATCCTAATGCGATGGAGTTAAGAAGCCCGTGTTGCAATAATGCGGTGGTGACGCAAACATCGTTGACCATAAACGAAAAATACGGATGAAAGCAAAGAATAAAAATAAAGACTCGAGCTCGAATCTAACCCAAGTATACTACATGATAGTGAAATGTTCTACGCCAGAACTACGCCAGTGCCTAAAACTGCTTTGTAAAGAAATGTAAAAAACCTGACACAAGCTTCCTGTCGGGTAACGTCAAGTCTCGTTGTAGCGCCTTATTAACAACGTAATAAACATTCCCTCTACAAGATGCATGTATTCAAGCGTTGCTCCAATCCACTGACACCATCTACTTGTGGTATGCAAATTATCGCAAAGTAACGCGTACTTTGTTTGGATGAAAGTGACATCGCACTACCTTGAGTGTCGACGTTACGTCGGACCATGATTTATCCTTAACACGCGGCTAACCTGCCTCAAGCCCAAGATTTGTTCACAACTACTAAATTTACCCAAAGACACATTGTCGCCTGGTAACATTCGACTCAAAGTGAAACATTCGGCATACACTGCATGACTACTCGCTGGCTGCTGTACATGCAATCGAAAACCCGCAATGCTGTGCGAGCTGCGAAGATTTCGACGGATGTGATGATCACGCCCAAGATCGAAAAATATTATCGCTTCAAGCAACCGCTCGGGGTGCTGACATTGGCGCTGTCAGGGATGTTACGTGCAGGGAATTTTTCCTTTTTCGAGGATTTTTCGCCTGTCATTTTGAGCCGAAAGAAAAAAGGTAATCCACATGAGATTGCAGGGAATTTCGGCAATGGTTGGACTCTCTTATGACGACTGATATTTAGCGGTCGCACTGCACCTTGTGGGGTCTCCTCGGCGAGGCGAACGACCGCCTTGGCCACGCCACGCTCTCGGAGTGAACGGACACAGTTGACGCGGTCGGTACCAAGCACACAACATACATACATTTATTAACTAATTTAGACGACGATATCGTCTGCCGAATGATACATCAATTTCAACTAACACGCTACCATACAAACAACATAACGCAGTGACACACTAAACACACAATAACATGATAAACACACACTAACACCCCCAACACATACCCAAGGCGGCGGCGCCAACGCCTGCATTCCACGTGGTACCCCGGCGCGAAGAGCGCGGTGCCGACCACCGGGGACCCACGCTACAGACAACCGTTCGCGGCAGCCGCCACGCGCAGAAGAGGCTCGCTCAACGCTCGCCCACCACCAAGGCCTGCCTTCCGCCAGGGGCCACCGCCGGCGCTACCACTCTACCAACAGTGGTACTAAAGCGAACACAACGCCATCTATCGCCCGGCGGTGGTCACCACCGAAATAAAGCCTTGGGGCGAGACACGTGCGCCACGCGGCGCAGACAACTTTACAGGGGGGGGGGGGTGTCAGCACCCCCACAACCTTCAGCTGCTGTAATCAGTTCTGGCGCATGCATCATGCAAGCCTTTATAGCTTTTGAGATTTGTTTCTGATATTTACGCGCAGCAATTTCTTGTTCACTATTGGTGATAGTACACTGCACATTGTGAGCTTGAAGTCTAACAGTATGCGAATTAACAAATTAACGCTTTCGAGTGCGATAAGCCGTCCCTATTAAAAAGCCACAAAGCATGGCTTGGCCTAGTGTGTTTAGAAAACAGCGGGTAACGATTAAGAGTACTTTATAATGGGAGAGCATGAAGCCGGCCTGACACTTCATTAGGCCCTGTTGACAAACTTAAGGTGGGAAGGGGGGGGGTTAGAAATAGGGGGTAACGATTTAGAGTATAGGGTACTCTACTATGGGAGAGCATAAAGCCGTCCCAGGGAAGTTGATTCGTGAATAAAAGTGTTGCCGCACAGCTGCTAGCAGCTAGCAGCTGTTCGGCCGAGAACACTAGCTGCCTTCGGAACCAGAAAACTGCAATCAATTCTACCACCATAGTTGCCTTGGTAAGATGTCTCAGACGTGCCCATAAAATCTTGTCAGCACGTTGAAATTAATTAGTCTTTTAGTTTGCTCATGATGATTTTCATTCTTACCGCCTTTCTTTTAACTTACTATCTCCGTAAAGCGCAAACCTGGGTCCTTTTTTGAGTAATCAGTGTAGCAAAAACTCTACCTTGTTACGACCGGCCCTGGAGAGCCAAGCAGGGAGAGTTTGGGGGAGAACCGGTTCTTGACCTGATGGTGTCGTCCACCCCCACTTCCCCATTCGGGTTCCTCCTCGCCGGGAGAGCTACGGGGTCTGCTGTGCGTTCGTGACCATATTTGGTAACATTTTGGGGCGCCGGGACCATATATGGACCTCGTGTTGGGTTGTGCCACTCCTTGTGTTGTGAGAGGTGTTTTCCCCTCCCTCGTGGCCGAGGTGCCGGCGACACCGTATTGGCTGACGATGCGGACAAGGCGCCCAGTGTCAACAACGTGGCGCTATAAAATGCCGAAGACGTTTTGTATCACGCACTCTTCTCTCTTTGGGTCAGTTGACCACTTCTCCACATGTAAATAAATCTCTGTTGTTCGTTCGGGCGCTTCTTCTCGCTGAATTGTTGGACGATGGATCCTGCGACGGGGCCAGCTACCGAAAACGAGACCGGCAGGACCCGGAGTCACAACAACTGGATGGCAGCGGCGGGATGCCGATAACCCCGAAAGCGACCACTGGACGGAGTGAGCCCGAAGTTCAACAACGGGACGACAGGAGAAGGATTACACGAGCTCATCGACTTCCAAAGGGAACCGAACGGCACTTCTGAGAGGCACGACGCCGGAGACATGACTGCGAACTGGGTGAGTGCCGGCTTTCTCTGTTAAATTTTACCAGGCATTTACTCTATGTGTTAAGTAAAAGCTGGTAGAGAGGGGCTGTCTTGGTCATTGAGTTAACAGGTAACTTGCGTCAGGCAGAAATTGTGTGATAGCTTGGTTTAGCTCTTTCTGTCAGTGGCGTCAAGGTTAACAGTGACAGGGCAGGATTCCGTATAAGAGCTTTTTGAAGCTTTATTTGTAGACTAAGTTAACGGAAAACTTGAGGCAAGGCAGGTATCTAGAGCTGTCGTTGCCGTCAAGGTTAATTAGTTGCAGGACAGGAATCTTTGTGGAACAGAGACAGCGGTACTGGAGGCAGCCATGAATCTGAAATCCCTGCGAAAGTCCATGTTGTTGCTACTTGCAAGGGAGTTGAATCTGGAGGTGTCGGACTCTCAAAGAAAGCCAGAGCTGATAGAGGTGATTCTCGCATTGGGGGCGGAGGATGACGAGCTGTCAGAATGTGTCGAGGAGATTCAGAAGAGGCAAGCGGCAGAGGCCGAAAGAAAGGCGGCCGAGGCCGAAGAAAAGGCGGCGGAGGCCGAAAGGAAAGCGGCAGAAGCCGAAGCAGATAAGATGCGAAAGCACGAGCTTGAAATGAAGCGCCTCGATTTAGAGATTAGCCATAATAGTAGAGCAGGAGGCAGCGAGGCATCCGGTACAGCAGAGCGGGTCAGGTTCAAATTGACGGACCTAATGAGATCGTACAAGCTAGGGGAGGACATTGGGCTGTTCCTCGTCAACTTTGAGAGAACTTGTGAAAGGCAAGGTTTCAGCCAGGATACATGGTCTCAACGCTTGTTGTCCCTACTTCCGGGGGAGGCCTCAGAAGTAATCGCGTGCCTCACGAAAGAGGAGGCTGACGAGTGACGAGTACAGTGAGGTAAAGTCGAGCCTTCTCAAGAAATACAGGTTGTCAGCGGAAGGTTTCAGACAAAAATTTCGCAACGCCGTAAAAGAGAGCAATGATTCATACCCGGAGTTTGCTTACAAGTTAATGGCCAACATGGTGGAGTGGCTGAAAGAGGCAAAGGCGTATGGGAATCATGACAAGGTGCTCGAGTGTATCGGTCTGGAACAATTCTATCAAACGTTACCAGAAAAGGTGAGGTTCTGGGTTCAGGATAGACCAGACGTGAACACCGTAACAAAAGCCGCAGAGCTCGCTGAAGAATTCGTTACGCGCCGCGCCCTCAGGGCAAACAGCGAGCCTAAAAGGGAAAAATTCCTACGGCCGAATAAGGCGCCGTTTAGAAAACAACCGACAAGTCTCGCACAAAAGGGTGAAGAACACAATTCATCTAACAATGGGGCGTCGGCAGAGGCAAGCAAAAGGAAATTTGAGGCTAGAAAACCGGCTGCTTGTTTCAATTGCCACGAAACAGGGCACTTCGCGAAAGACTGCCCGAAAGAAAAGGTGGCCTTTTTATCTATAAATGAAGCCGACGAGAACATGAAGTTGTTAGAGCCCTATATGTACGACCTTACCGTGAACGGCAAGCAGTGTCGGGTTCTTAGAGACTCCGCAGCCACTATGGACGTAGTTCATCCGTCTTTTGTTCAGTCCGGACAGTATTCAGGAGACTGTGCCTGGATTAGACAAGCCGTAGAAGCAAACAGTCAGTGCCTTCCCGTAGCTAAAGTTGTCCTTAAAGGCGCATTTGGAACATTGGAAACAGAAGCCGCGGTATCGCCATATCTACCCCCTCAGTATCCTTACTTATTTTCAAATAAGTCAGATCAAATGCTGAAGGAGAAAGGTCTAACGTTGGGAGAAGGCATAGTGCAGGCACTGACTAGATCAAAGGCACGTGCGCTGGCTGCGAGAGCAACATTCACTGAGGCAAACAAGCCTCAAATCGACAACGGGCCTGGTTGCGAGTTGGACACCACGGAAACAAATCGACTTGTGCGAGAACAGGCTGCAAAAGCCGTAGTCGCGGAGGCAACCATTCCTAAAGGCGACGTTGAACCTCCTCCCGAATTGGAAGGGGTCAATTACGCCTCGTTGACCGAGCAAATAGAGAATGCCATTGCTCCCAAGCCGATTCCTGGTAGTACAGAGGATAGCACAGAGGGTGACACATTCCAGGTACTAGGAACTACAAAAGAGTTGTGTGTCATGCCAACTTCGGATAATTTCAGTCGGCTGCTGCAGGTGAGCCCCGCTTCATTAATAACCGAACAAAAGGGTGACCCAACGCTTAAGCAATTCCAGGACAGTTCGAAAGAGGGAATCGCCAAACGAAATGTGAGATTCCAAGAGAGGAGCGGCATACTCTATCGAAAATATCTAGATAGGCGAGGAGTAGAGTTTGACCAGGTAGTCGTACCTCAGGCGTATCGTCAGGATTTGCTTAGTTTGGTGCATGGAGAATCATGGTCAGGCCACTTAGGCGTAAAGAAGACGAAAAATCGTCTTTTACAGGAATACTACTGGCCTGGATGCTTTAAAGATGTAGAGAGGTTTGTAAAATCTTGCGATGTGTGTCAGCGAGTGGGTAAGCCGGGAGATAAGGCGAAATTTCCAATGAAGCTGGTACCCGTAATCACTGAGCCCTTTCGTCGGTTGGTAATTGACACAGTAGGTCCTGTGCCCAAGACAACTTCAGGCTACCGTCACATCCTGACCTTAATCTGCCCAGCTACTAAATTTCCAGAGGCGGTCCCGCTAAAAGAGCTAAGTTCCGTCGAAGTAGTGAACGCACTTCTGTCCGTGTTTGCCCGTGTAGGCTTTCCTGCCGAGATACAATCAGACCAGGGCACCATTTTCACGAGTGCCTTAACGACAACCTTTCTAGAGCGGTGTGGCGTGAAATTATTGCATAGATCAGTCTACCATCCGCAGTCGAACTCGATAGAAAAGCTTCACTCCGTGATGGAGCGAGTGTTGAGAGCCAACCTGTGCTTAGTTCACCGGACTACTCGAGGCCTTTCATAGTCCAATGCTACGCTAGTGATAGAGGCATGGGGGCAGTTCTTAGTCAAAGGGATGAGGGGGATGAAGAGCATCCCGTCCTCTATGTTGGCCGGAAACTCACCCTTCGCGAGCAGGTTTACAGCGCTAGCGAAAAGGAATGTGCGTGCTTGGTTTGGGCAGTCCAGAAACTGGCTTGTTATATTGCCGGAAGCAAGTTCATTGTGGAAGTGGACCACTGTCCTCTCACCTGGCTACAGACCATGTCCTCTAAGAACGGCCGCCTGCTGCGTTGAAGCCTCGTTTTGCAACAATATACGTTTGAAATACGCTACAAAAAGGGTGTACTCCATGGCAACGCTGATGGCTTAAGTCGATGCCCCTGACGCGAGAGGATGTCTCGAGAACTCTGGCATTTTTTTTCCTGACCTAGACAAGAGCTAGTGATTGTTTTTTTTTACTCTTTTAGGTGTACTTGTTTGAAAACGTTGAAGGCACGGCTATCCAGGGTTTCGGGTTCGGTGTGCTTCCAGTGTTGTTGTTTTGTGTCACCTTAAAGTGTGAGTAACATTTTGAATAAATTGTGTATTTCCTTTAATATCAGTTAAAGGGGAAATTGCCTGGTGGAGTTTGGCGGAATTGTCCGGCGCTCACCGGCTGAGTAGTTGTGTTTTCATGTGCGTATGTGATGTCTGTTGAGCCCTCAATGAAGCAGGTGTTGCCCTCTACTTCATCAAAGACGGTCGTCACCAAACCGACTGCCGGCGCTGATCTCTCCGGCCAGTGGCTGCAAACCTCAGCCCATCGAGATCTTCACCCCCCCCCCCCCCCCCGCGCGAGAGACTGTTACGACCGGCCCTGGAGAGCCAAGCAGGGAGAGTTTGGGGGAGAACCGGTTCTTGACCTGACGGTGTCGTCCACCCCCACCTCCCCATTCGGGTTCCTCCTCGCCGGGAGAGCTACGGGGTCTGCTGTGCGTTCGTGACCATATTTGGTAACATTTTGGGGCGCCGGGACCATATATGGACCTCGTGTTGGGTTGTGCCACTCCTTGTGTTGTGAGAGGTGTTTTCCCCTCCCTCGTGGCCGAGGTGCCGGCGACACCGTATTGGCTGACGATGCGGACAAGGCGCCCAGTGTCAACAACGTGGCGCTATAAAATGCCGAAGACGTTTTGTATCACGCACTCTTCTCTCTTTGGGTCAGTTGACCACTTCTCCACATGTAAATAAATCTCTGTTGTTCGTTCGGGCGCTTCTTCTCGCTGAATTGTTGGACGATGGATCCTGCGACGGGGCCAGCTACCGAAAACGAGACCGGCAGGACCCGGAGTCACAACAACCTACAGCAATATACATTCATCCGGTGACCCGACGCGGTAGATGTTGAAGCACTTTTTTTTTACAAAGGCTTTTTCTCCGCTATAATACGAAGTAGTGTGTCCAAATTGAATGCATTTTTTCTTGAACACGGTCGAGAAGGAAACGATGAAATAAAACATGAAAACGACGTTCAAGATGGGATGGTCGGCTAGGCATGAGCCCTGCTGTTCGGAAGTTGCGAAAACAGTTTAGGAACGGTTTGAGTGGTGTGAAGTCAGCTCATGCGCCCTGGAAACAAGATCGTTAATTGCCAGATTAAGGTACAACTAGCAGTGCAGTCACCTGGTTAGTCCGGCAAGGCTGTCGCTGGCATGCGTTGTCATGGTAAGTGAGTGTGCTTCGAATTTTGTAATTTAGGCCAATATCTTTCTAATATAACAAGTTGTACTTCATCAAAGACGGTCGTCACCAAACCGACTGCCGGCGCTGATCTCTCCGGCCAGTGGCTGCAAACCTCAGCCCATCGAGATCTTCACCCCCCCGCGCGAGAGACTGTTACGACCGGCCCTGGAGAGCCAAGCACCCTGGAAACGCCCTGGAAACAAGTGCGTTAATTGCCAGATTAAGGTACAACTAGCAGTGCAGTCACCTGGTTAGTCCGGCAAGGCTGTCGCTGGCATGCGTTGTCATGGTAAGTGACTGTGCTTCGAATTTTGTAATTTAGGCCAATATCTTTCTAATATAACAAGTTCTACTTCATCAAAGACGGTCGTCACCAATATAACAAGTTAACCTCAGTGAGCTGGTAATGTTTTGAACTCGAACAATAACTTTATGCCAGAAACGCCCAAAACGTTTATTTCACGCAAAAGAAGGTTGAACGGACATTCAACCGTGCCTGGCACACATCAACGCATTCTCTTCTTATGTAGACACTTGACTGGTGCCTTTGTTTTGTTCTTTTTTTTCATTACAACCACGGAGTGTTCAGAAAAAGGTGTGAAGTAGCTTCTCAAATCCTTATGACGCCGAAATTCTGGCATTACCCGATATATAAAATGAAACCCGAAGAGAAATAAAAGACAAAGGGCAACACGTTTCTTTCAATGCTTTAGCGTAAAAGTCGTATAAAATGACATTTAGGCCGTGTACACTAAGTCTATAATTTTCAGACATATAGAACGAGGTAAGTGCGTGGTTCGGTAGTTTTCTGGCCGTCAACAAGCTATATTTACACTCTGCATTTCACTAATTTTAAATCACGCCCTTCTTCGTCTACGCACATGCGAAATGATATCGTTATACGAAGAGCCACTGAATCTAATAAAACTTCTTCAGCAAGTCTGGTATTCAGAAAGTGCCACTGAATTATTTGCACATGAGTACCGCGAAGGTCATTTTCTGAGACGCGCTCTTTGCGCACCCTTGTTGAACCTGTACTGGCGCTTCTTCTGGTGTTGTCTACTGGTCAGCAGTGCTACAACGATGCGCCCGACATTATCACACTGTGTGATTGTATTTCAGTGTGCTGAAATACTAACGTTACATTGGATCACGATTTGCCCTTAACACTGCAGCTGTAGTCAACATTCCCGGCAAGCCGACGATATTCGCGCAGCTATTAAAGTTACCCCAAAACGTCGATCCCCGGCGTAAAGACATAGCTCGCTACTCATCGACCGCTTCACATGACATCGATTCACAGGTCGCGTGGTATCTGTCAAAATTTTTTTACGGCTATGAGTGTACAAAGTGTCAGAATATGGAGCTGGTTGCGCTGACACCAGTGTTTAGAAGCCGTGCCGGGGCCCGAAAAATTTCAAATTCGACAACCCATCGTAGAAGGCGAAAAAGTCAACCATGGATTGATTGTTCCGGCTTCGAACACCGGGAGGGGATCTACCAGCCTTTGCGATCTACTGAACTTAATTACTCCCGTGGCCGCTGCTATTCGCGCTATTGCACTCTCATGAAGGGGCGCCCTCATCGGGGCCAAAGTTTTATTTCAAAATAGTCTCTAAATAACCAAAGACTGCCTTCTTGTATATTGATACACCTAAATAAAATCAGTTTATGTTTATATCACGTAGCCTTGCGTTGCTATGTGCCACGTAATCATTCGTTTGTAATAATTTTACAGTGATAGCTGTATACGGCCAGGCGAAACGAAGAAGCCACGAGAAACACTAAACGACTGGATGGGCTTCTCCGTTGACTGCACCCAAGTGCGCGCGCGCCATTGGGAGCGCCATCAGCGCTGCCGTTCATTTCTTCGTAAGCATGCTGTCGATACCTCACGTAGTAGTTGCAGCAGCGTGACTGTTAAAGAGAGAAGAACGAAGAAAAACAGAATGCAGTACTCCTGGTGAATTACAAGGCTCGTTCGGCGAACGCTTGTCTCGTGGAGGCAGGGTTGGTAAGAGTCAAAGTGTAAGATACAAAACACTTTAAGTGGGGACACTTCTCGACTTTCTTAAGGGACGCGATCGACCATTTAAACTATGGTATCGTTAAGCGCAGTTTGTTCCCTGACCCACTCTGCTCTATTTTGTCGCTTGAGGTTACACCTACCATTTTCTATTACATGGCTCACCACATCGTCCTCAATTTAAGCTAAACCCTCACTGTAAGCCTCCTGGTTTCTACTCCGTAGGCAAGCACCGCCAAGATGTAGCTGTTATATTCATTTTATTTCATAAATAAAATAAGTATAACAGCTGCATCTATAATAAATATCTGAATCTAAAATAAATATAACAGTTGCATGCTTTCCTCTTGAGGGTTAGTGGCTGATTACCATTCATGATTTGAACATGCTTTCCGAAAGTGATCCACCCCATCCTTATTCTTCTAGTCATTTTACTCTCACGGTTCGACGTGGCTTTAGCAAAGCCTAAAGATAAACACTACTGGCATGACCTTCCAATATCACTACTCAAACTAGACCCCCAGAAGTTCTGGCAGGCCATTTCACCAAGTGATGGCGCACCGCAGATTTCGCAATGCTATAGTAATGAGGCTCGTCTTAGTGACAAGCAGTCCGCTGTAGCCTTTAATGCGTTATTTTCATCCATATTCACTACAGAAGACCATTCAATCTTTCCGCAAGTCACTAAGCTCAATTACCAGTATATGAAGTCCATTGACGTAAAAGAGGATGTTCTCACAGGTATCATTAATAACCTCAACTTATCCAGTTCTTACGGCCCTGATAATATCAACTATAAATTTTTCAATAATACAGTAAAGATATGCAGTAAACTATTTTGTCATATTTTCGCCATTCATTATCATCAGGCCCACTCCACTCAGACTGGAAAACACCAAAACTGGTATCAGTATACAAAAATGGCAGAAAAAATCCCCCAGAAAACTATCGTCCGATC
The DNA here is from genome assembly GCA_013436015.1 of Rhipicephalus annulatus. NCBI lineage: Eukaryota > Metazoa > Arthropoda > Arachnida > Ixodida > Ixodidae > Rhipicephalus > Rhipicephalus annulatus. The sequence continues at coordinate 89,161 of WOVY01002862.1, read as the reverse complement.
TCATTCAGATGCATTTTTTTTTGCAAAACGATTGTAAATATAAGTGCTTCCCATGTCCATCACCAACTGGAGTTTAATCATATTTTTTATTCGCTAACCTCCATGCCTTTGAGAAGTATTTGCTTTGTCACACCCAGTTACTAGAATTTACTTCAGACCTCGGAGCAAGAATACTTCAGGTGAGTGAATGCTGCGAAGGAAACGCTTGTCGGGGAGGGACCAACGATGTTCTCGTTTGCCGCCGATAGATGGCTCGCTGGACTGAAGACCGTGGCGGGCTGCTGGCGAATTCCTCAACGCACACCCGGCACGTGGGCGACGGTTTCCAAATCTGAGAAAACCGGGTTATCGCGCGATAACAACCACGCGACACGCATAAAGTGACGCCGCGAAAGAGGGGGTGATAAGGGAGGAGATGACAGTGCAGCGAGGGTGTTGCGGCGATGATAAATGAGCGCGGCTACTTTCTCACATACGGGGATCTCCTACACCGAGAGAGAGGAGGGTATAAGGGGCAAAGATAGTAGAGCCATCTCTCGGGCTCCTTGCGAAGCAGAACGATATCGGGCACCGGATAGTTCCGGCGTTTGCTCACCTAAAGTATTCTTGCACCGTGCTGCAGCCATACATTTTAACATAGATTGTAGTCTCCAAAGAGATTCAATTTCCGTACACTTCTCCAGAGCCTTCGACTGCGTAGCCCACTGCCACTTGATTTCAAAATATCCAGTTCTAATATTAGGCAGACTGACGCTCTCTTCGATCCGCAACATTTTGACAAACCATCAGCAGTTCACAATGGTTAACAATGATACGCCATCGCTTGCAAATGTCCACTCGGGTGTAACACAGGGTAATGTGTTAGTACAATTGGTATTTCTCCTTTATATCAACAATCTATCTAATAACATTTCATTCTACATGCGTGCATTCGCAGATGACAGTATATTATATCGACCAATTATATAAGTCCTGATGATACTCTTTTTATTTTTACAACGCGAACTCGAAATCATTACGAATTGGTGTGAATGTCTGGGAAACTAAAGTCAACTCATCCAAATGTAAAGTAATAATGTTTTCGCGTAAAACTTCAAATAACAACTTCTCGTACTACATAAATACAACCTTAGTGCCTTAGACTTCATCATACAAATATCTATGCGTAAATTTTACACCAAGCCTTTCCTGGACCTCTGATATCACAACCATATATGCGCTAACACTTCCAAATCTCTCGGGTACATTCGCCGCAACGTACATAAATGCCCATCTAGCGTTCGTAAACTTGCATTTGTACTTTTGCAGCTTCGATTTGCGTCTCCCAAATGGTGTCCATATTATGAATACTTGATTCTCATGTTAGAGGCTACGCGAAATCGAGCTTGTCAACGTATTTCGCGCATTTACAACTACATGTTAAGCATAACGCAAAGAAAACAGAGCATTTCCCTTCAAACTCCAAGTAGCCGACGTGACGTAGCACTCTTGTTTCACAGATATGTTCATCAAATGAAGAAATAGAAATTGCTATCGGTACGCACGCATCCCGCAGATCCCGGCTTCTTTACAACGACTTCAGTTATAATCTCAATTAGAGGACCACAGACGCATTATAACTCATCAGGCTTGCCACGACCTGTTCTATTATGTAATTCACTTCCTGAGAAAACTTATACACAAACGAACAAAGACAAATTTCGAGAACTCCGAACTCTATAGTTCTCATCATAACAAACATTAACATTCATCATGTCTACACTGTATCTTGTAACGCGTAATGCGAACTTATTTTCTTTTCTTTTTTCCTCTTGTATCAAGCTCTGCGCTACCACGAACTTGTATTTTTTTTCTTGGAAGCTGTTTCAAACTATCGTTGTTGTATTTTTCCTAATTTTAGCACTGCTTCGCGAACAGTCTTCTCTAGTTTAGGCTTTGATGTGTTGTGTGTACTCATGCTATTTTCCTTTATATTGGAGTGATTTTTTGTACGCTACCATTGCACCGTTCCTTTTGTAACAATTCACATTATTTGCTCATTATCTTTTGAACATTCTTAGCATTTTCCCACTTCATTATATTTCTTACATCGCATTGCCAGCACGTTAATATTGTATACTCTTTTCGCACTCATGTATTGGTTACTTTTGTTGTTTTTATCTTGTATTGTGATGCTTCCTTTACTCACTGCTCCTCGTGAGGCATGTAAAGTACTTTTAAATGATTAAATAAAATAAATATTTCGCCACCTTCAAAACCACACAGGGTACATGATGTTAAGGACGAAGTGATAGGTTTTACGTAATACTGAAATATACGCAGCAGAGTATATACGGCAGAAGAGTGGCTACTTGGGCTCGTTCGTAATGCATTTTTGAAAGAAATACACTTTCTTAGTGCGCAGGAAACGTTTTCCCATCTTCTTTTTAAAACGTATGTTTTCTTCCTGAAACGTTCCCTGCGCACAAAGAAAGTGTATTTGTTTCAAAGAAGACTATACAATCATCGATTTACGGCTACTACGCGACAAATGTTCAGTTCCCTCGAACGTAGTAAATGTCCACATTATCAGGGATCACTGTTGATTGATTTGTGGGGTTTAACGCCCCAAAACCACCATATGATTATGAGAGACGCCGTGGTGGAGGGCTCCGGAAATTTCGACCACCTGGGGTTAACGTGCACCCAAATCTGAGCACACGGGCCTACAACATTTCCGCCTCCATCGGAAATGCAGCCGCCGCAGCCGGGAATCGAACCCGCCACCTGCGGGTCAGCAGCCGAGTACCTTAGCCACTAGACCACCGCGGCGGGGCCAGGGATCACTGTTCGTGCTCGTGTGTGCATATATACCTATTTTCAGAAATAACTTAAGATGCGATCGCATATTTCTGCAGCTAAATGTATGCACACGCTCTCGCAGCGCGAGGTGGCACTGAATCGTTGATCTAAAATAACGAAGAATATGCATTTCGATATAACGTATACGTTGTATCGAAATTATACCATCATCGAGTACATGCACTATGAGAAGAAAAGGAGGAAAGAATGTATAAGTGCAGGGTACACTGAAGAACCCCTCGTACGCCCCCCCCCCCCTCTGGCGTCGGCCCTGTATAGAGATTTCCCGAAAGAGCAGCGGTTGAGATATGGACCACCAGCAAGATTAGCTAACACCGATTACAAACTTCCAGCTTTTGAGCTCCAGAGTCACTAAAAGCGAGTAAAAAACTGTAGTATTATATATAGTTACTCTAACCATGGACCGCGAAGTACACATTTTCGATTGACTAGCTCAGGAATTCACAACTCATTTTTCATCAACTATGAAGCTTTTCTTGCCCAGAAATGCACATAGGAATTCGCGGAGTCCTCTGCTGAAATAACAAGATGACAACATTTTTTTTCTTTTGAGAAATCACATGCTGAGATAAAGTACGGTGGTGCGTGCATTTGTTGTGTGTAAGTGGCGGGAGGGGGAAGTCTGCGTGCGTGCGTGTTTACGTGTGCGTGCGAGGGTAAAAAGTGGAGTTATTGAAGAACACACGCGTTTACCGGAAGGGCTCCTCCCGTCGACAGGAGGGTCCCTTGCGGATTAGGGTGCATGGCTCAGTAACCCGAATATGTCACCTCGCGTTAGCGCGAAAGCGACGGGACGCTGAATGAAGCCAGGACTGGCGTCATCCCGTCGGCTCCGTCCGATCGGGTTATCGCGGACAGCTTCCGCCAGTTCTCCCTTTTCCGCCTCCACCAAAAACACTGTCCTGACAATACTTGATTCCTGGCAGTGCGCTTCTGACGCGCGGCGCAGCTTCGCTCGTTTATTCACGAAGCGGTCGAAATAGAAGAGCCGTTACAGTACATTCTCAGTGAAAGGAGGAGGGGGTGGGGGGGGGGCAGGCCCATCGTCACCAAGAAGCATGGTCCAGAAAACGCTGCCGGTCGGTATTCCAGGTTCCCGAGAACACGTGAGCCAAATATTATAGTGCCACCACGTGGTCTGGAATTCACAATAAATTCTCAAAGTGAGGTAAAAAATTTTTTTTCTCGTCAAATGACGCTACGAGCTCAAAAAAATTGGCAGATCCCAAGTACAGTGGGAATCGATGATATGCAAAGCACGAATGAGAAATGTTGATAGGTCACTTTAAAATCTACACAACGTTACGAGGTGGAGGTTAATGATGCCGTACATGACTTCCGTGTCATGATTCTCATATTCGGATGTGTCGTTTACCTTTGTTATCTATTCACGTCACGTGATACCAAATTTAGTATATGTGAAGCTAGCGTAACGGTCGCGAGCACGCCATGAGCGTGGTATGTTGTCATGTTCTTACATGACACGCGTGTCAGGATTATCATGTTTGCACCAGTCATATATTTCGTCATGCATTGACATCACTTAACTCCACATTTGGTATTGTGGAGCTAGCAAAACAGCCGAGGGCGCATCATGAAGGGCACAATATACTCCAATGTCGCGTTGGCGCACGCGCACACTGGGCACAGCGACGCTATGTTAGCAAAACGCGAGCACGTTATACTCTGATGCCAGGCGCGACCAGCGTCCGTAAGCGCGGCCCGACGGCAACCGGCGCGAAATGCGTGATGCTGCATTTCGCACTGATGCGTTACCCAGACAACACTGCGTCTCCCTCTTTTCGTGACGGAGGGACGCCGGACGCGCTGAAACAGCCACGCATCAATGCAACGCAGCGCGGCGCACGCCTGCGAGTATATGGCACGACCGGCGCCTGGCGTGGCAACGCTGGCGAAACGCGACGAAATGAACGCCGGCGAGCACGCGCACCGCGTCACGTCGAAATGTACTGGCGCTTTGACTGTGGCATGTACTCATGTTCTCACACGACACGCATCTCCAGATTATCAAATTTGCACCAGTCACATACCTTCGTGATTCATTTTCGTCACGTAATACCAAATTTGACATATGTGAAGCTAGCGAAACGGCCGCGAGCGCATCATGAGCGTAGCATGTAGTCATGTTGTTACATGACACGCATCTCATGTTTATCATGTTTGTACCAGTATCATACCTTCGTTATTCATTTACGTCACATAATACCAAATTTGGTACAAGTTAAGCTAGAGAAACGGCCGCCAGCGCCGTGGTCATGGCAGTGTACAGTGGCAGTGTACCGCTTTCAATTGCTGCCATAATCGTTGTGCGCCTGAACACTGCTGCCTACAGCTCTGTACTACATGCACTACACCGTGGCGCTCACACTGGTCTCAGCTGTACACTTTGTGCTATACCTGTGGATGTTTTCCCTTCAGTCTATAATACATCATCTCGGAAACTGTTTAGGTGTGACGCCGCAACGCCGGTTCCGGCGCTTCTCCTCACGTCAGCGCTTGTGAAACGCCTAAATGTAACCGCCAGGATGCTGTTCACGCTATGGATACGTGTGCCTGCCGTCTCGCGTCATTCTGTTGCTCTCACGTATGCTTAAAAAATTGGGCAAGGGAGCTAGATCAGCGCAATACTACACCGTGCGATGAATCTCACTGCTTCGCTATAATTGGTTAAAACTGCCAAATTTTCGACCACAGTCATAAGTGGGAAAGAATTCTTAGCATGTGGCTTTCTTTGCATGTGCATCGCATATATGCGGTGCACATGAGGCAAGTTTTATGCAGAGAGAAGAAGACGTCTTGAATTTTACATAGGCGCAAATTTATTTCGACGCCCCAATAAATTGTCACTATTGTCCCTATTCCATAGCACTCTGCCCATGAATAATAGGTCAAACATTTTTTTCTACTGTCAACCACTCACTTATGTGGACAGTTATGCTATGTACTGGAGAAGACATTTATAGACCGTTCAACCATTATTCAATGTCATGCTAATATTCATGTGATAGGGATTTCATTGGCGCAAGTCGCGTTCATCAAACTATGCTGCTTGGAATTGTTCATTCGACACCATAAAACACGAAGCGCACCATGCATAAACCACAAAAATCCTCGTGATGTCTCTTATAATAAACCTGCTCTAGCGCATAATCTCTTCATGTGAAATCAAACCGGCCGAAAAATACCATCTATACGCACATTTCTGAAAACAACTTTTAATCTTGAACGCTGTGCTCCTCATTCGACTTTTCTTCGTGGGATGAAGGAGAGGACAAGGCCAGAGAGTCTCATTGAGACCACGCGGCCAGTGGTGCGCTCAACAGCGGACGGTTATTCTCTTTTCGGCGTAAGACGTAAACGAAGATGGTGATTTCGAAGCAGGGTCAGTCGGATGCAGTGGCTTCTTATATAGCGAGTGTGGCTGCAAGAGATCTGCTGTTCGCTACCTGCATGCCCCCCAAAAATTGCCGTCTTTTCCGCTGCCTTCCAAATGCCCATCCTCTACACCGATGGCAATAGCACAGACGCTGGAGCATCAACGTCGCAGCAGAGAGATGACAGGTCGGACAAGATGGAGCACCGCAAAAAAGAGCGCCATCGGCCACTTCAACAGGGCCGTTGTGAAGTTCCTGAAGAGCAGCGGCAAGAACTGTCCGCGCCACAAAGACGTCCAACTTGCCAACGAGAAGCTCTGGCAGATCAGCCGTGCCGATCAGCTCTGGAAGTCAACGAGGAACACGTTCGCCCACACGAAATGGTCCGCACCGACACTTGGCGGGCAGAGTCACCACGATCTCGCAGGCACACTGGGAGATGAGATGAAAACCAATTCAGAGACTTCCAAAGACGTCTTGAGGTACCATGACTTGTCACCAGTGGCTACAAGACGTTTGAATGGCATCACTGTGGTGTCTGGCGTCCCAAATGAACGTGTACCGAGACCAAGAGTAGCCTACGAGAGACGGCGGACAGCCCCGGCAGGCGTGCGGAGCACATCGAGACAACGATAAGCATCAACGTGGCCGTGCTCTGGTGAGAAGTGCAAGAGTCGTTTGCCGTCATCGAAGCCGAGAGCCCCGTCCCGTCATCATCATTGTCCACGGCTAACCTGTGTCTCTGCAGAGGACGTGGCATTATTGAACACTCAGTCCCTGCCGCCATCGACAGGGCCTGCGGTGCTGGAGTGCGGCCAGATGCAGGAAATCAAGATTAGCAAGAGGTCGGTCAGCAAGAATACCACATTGTCTGACTTCAGGACGGCAAGTGTGGCGGCTGCCGCGAGTGCAGAGCTGAAGGAGCTGGAGGCGTGGCAGCTGAAGGATTTCTCGGTGCAGATGGACACGTCACTGATGTCCGAATTTCCGCCCGAGCAGCAGCAGCAAAAGAGCTCGCGCATCTGGGAGGCACTGCGAAACTTGTCTTGTCTTGTCTTGTCTCCTAGGAGATCTTGGCTCATACTCACATGGGGGATTGGCCACACTGTACCTCATAATAGATCATTTTTTACAACGCTTGCTAAAAATAATGAAATTAGATAGGAACAATAATAATGTTCTATTGAAAAAACGTGAAAAAAATTGCAGAAGAATGCGATAAACCAGAATATATAAAACAAATTAACAAGAATGAGGAAGGGTGAGAAAGAATTGGATATATCTGGCAGTACTACTAGCAGCGTATCCTTCCGGTTGCCTGAATAAATTTATGTAGCGCTGACAGAACAGCACTATGGCCCACACCCAACTGACTGGCTCCAAACGATAATAGGGTGGATGTATTGACTGGCAATCCGAGCATACCAATCGGTCTTTCAAGAATTATTCGGCGCAGTGAGGCGAAGCGGCGGCATGTGAGAAGAAAGTGATCTATTGTTTCCGGTTCATTGCAACACTTCTTCAGCTCGCTCCGCACCGTCTTCTTCTTCTTCACCTCTTCTCATCGCTCATATCCTACGCAGGAGATCGGCGGAGTGTTGGGGGATTTTTTTCGGTGTTTCTTCGCAATACTTCTCGATTAAGCTAGGAATATATTTTATACAACAACCTAATTAGGAAATATTAGTATTGAAATGTTTGCACAGAAACTGACGCCCGAGCGTATCTTCTTTCTCCTCTTCCCTAAATAGCAATATATGCAGCCAAGAAGTCTGAAGAACGAAGTTTCAAGGGTTCATTTCTTTTGTTTGACACAACCTTCATGAAAACAAGCAGATGATAAAGCTAAGGAATTCATTGGGGACGTTATAAAACATTCTGTTTTAATTGCATGGTGGAGATTGTGGTATAAATGTGCAACAAATGAACGAAAGGCAGCTTGCCGCCGGAAAGGACCAAACCTGAAACCTTATCGTATGCTTGCATGTTCGGTCATTGCTGGCGATAAATAGTCTTTCCGTCCACTTCACATTCATATTTTTATTACCACTATACAGTGCAATGAATGTTCCCAACGCAACATTGGCTTTAGTATCAGCTGGTATTCATTAGGTCAATAAAACTGCGAAATTATGAACAGTTCTTACCCTCGTCATATATTGTCATGTTGTTTATACGTACCTACTGATCAATATTTCTCTTACTTCAGTGAATGTTTCACGTGAAGCACATGACTAAACTTTATGTGTTCATTAAAGCCATTATTTACATACTGCCGCCACTACACAGACAATAGGTCGTTTTCAGGGGATCAAAACTGACCTATATAGCGTGCGTAACGTTAACACCACTCGTCTCCAACGTCGAGCGGCCTGAAACGTTAGTTACATGCATCATTATGTCACGGGGATTACGAGTACAGGGCAGAGACAGAGGCTTGTAAATTACGGTATCCACAAGCGGCCATTACCACAGAATAACAGCATCTCGCGTGGTATGTAATCTTCGTCTTTCTCTCTCCTTTACAAGGAACACCTTTAACGGCGTGCTCAAGCACAATAATTAGTAAGAGTATATTCACAGCTTCCAACCGCGCTATCGCGCTCCAATAGATTCATTAAGAGTGTTGCGTATACACAGGAACGAAAAGAGTCGGGCATATTCGCACTAGTGGTTCGAAGACGGGTAGCAGCGGAGCTGTTATCCTTCCCCACTTCTTCGCATTCACCTCCATATTTCTCCGTTCATGTTTATTTTTCTATTTCTGTATTTCCCGCTTTTAGTTCTATATATTCCAGTCGCTCTTTATATGTCGCTCTCTTTCTCTCCGTATTTTAATTCCTGCCCTTCGCTCTCTCTCTATCTCTTGTCTCTCTCTTTTCTACGCCGTTTCAGTCTATTCTCTTTTTCTTTCTTTCCTCTTCAGGCGGACGTTTGTTCTCCTCTCTATCTTCCGCTTACCATCCTCTTCCTATACAGGAATATACCTGCCTATGCTGTGCTCTGCTACAGCAGTTCGCCTCCGCACGGTGTGTACACGGGATCGAAAAATTCGATTGGTATGTGGAGTTTAACGTCCCAAAACCAACATATGATTATGAGAGACACCGTAGTGGAGGGTTCCGGAACTTTCGACCACCTGGGGTTCTTTAACGTGCACCCAAATCTGAGCACACAGGCCTACACTATTTCCGCCTCCATCGGAATCGCAGCCGCCGCAGCCGGGATTTAACCCGCGACCTGCGGGTCAGCAGCCGAGTACCTTAGCCACAAGACCACCACGGCGGGGCACCAAAAAAAAAATTCGAATGGTGTGTACGCGAAAAATTTATTTTTGCCCCTATAGACTTTCTTCTTTTTAATTATCTCTTTTTTTCATTCGTCGTCTCGCGCAAAAGAGCAATTGCATCCCACTGCTGAGAAATCGGCGCTTGTGTTTTGGGGAGCGAAGCAAAAGATGAAGGCGGCGACGATGAAGAAGAGGATCTGCCGCCTGGTTCTTGGCCCATTCCCGTTTGGGGGTGAGCGCTATCTAAAGGAGATTTTTGTTGTCGTAATATTAATGATAAAGTAATAATAATAATAATTATTATTATTATTATTATTATTATTATTATTATTATTATTATTATTATTATTATTATTATTATTATTATTATTATTATTATTATTATTATTATTATTATTATTATTATTATTATTATTATTATTATTATTATTATTATTATTATTATTGCCATCAAGAAGAGAGCGCGTGCAGCATATCATGATGATGTTTTGTCTGGTCACGCCGCACAAACCAGACGCCAACTACAAGAGTTTCGATTTTGAAAACCGGTCAAGCTGGCCATGGACAAATTCTGCGAGTACATTTTACTAAGTCGAATGCATTAGCAATGGCAAACAAGTACTCTTGAGGCGAAATAAGTCGGCGATGAAATATAAAACCACTCAATTCTTGCTCCTGATCGCCAACAGTGAGTATCCGCTATGATCAATAGGTGAACAAGAAGAAGAAATATGTTGCTTCAACGTAATTTTCTCCAATCAAAAGACATAGACTTTAAACCTTTCACATCTCCTTCACCGGTGCCTAGAGACATTTTATTATGCTTCACCTATACGCCGTGTTTACCGATACCACCTCGCTTTGACCATCAACCCGTGTTATGTGGTAACTGTGGTAACTGGGATGCGTTGGAAACAGTATGCGACGTGTTTTGTTGGAGCAGCCGGGTTGCAGCTATAAAATGGCTTGTCGTTACAGCAAAAATATCTACTTCACGAGCCCCTGAATATCGCAAAAATATTGTAGCTCATGTATCTACTACTTCGTAGCAGCGTCAAGCTTTAAACTTTCGTTTCGTGCTTCTCGAAGACATTAGCTCAATTGGTAACCTTCAAACCTACCTGCATCACAGCCGTTACTCTTTTGACTTGAGAATGGGGAGACCACGTATTTCTCGGCTTTTTCCTTCCCTTGCATACCCAATCCTGCTCTCGTAAGGCATTTCTGTCCCCGATGTCATATCTACGTTAAGTAGCGTGTATAGGCACCTATAAAACACACACGCCGGCAGCATCAATCCTCTTAGATTTTACTAAGGAAAAAGTTCTTCGCTACGCTGTCTCGAAGAGCTTCGTATAATAATCTAATATATAGGTACATTAAGCCAATGCATCACCCGTCGGTTCAAGTTGTGGCTTTTTCTCCTTGCTCTGGAAGCAGGGTAATCAGCCGGTGATTCATGCTCGCGTATGTTCATGGCGAAATGTGCCGTATTCTCGCGAGCCTCACAACGGCTACTTTTGACTGGCGAGTTGAATGGTGGGGGGTTGCAGCGTGGCGCTTGCGCAAACTCTGTGCAGAAGCAACGTTTGCTTCGGGGCTGCAGGCGAGCTCTGTCGACCCGAAACAAAGATAAAGTGGCGGGTGACAATGTTTCCGGCAACGTGCTCATTATAAATATGCGACGTGCCGCTGTGTCGGGATGGCAGTGTATTTATACGAACGGGGGTCCGGCACCTACGTCGATAATTTTGTTTCGGGACGTTCCTCGAGCACTTCAGCTTCAGTACTTAAGTGAGTGCGGATTACAGGGGAAACGCTGTCAGTCAGTTGGAAGGCTCTCGAACAGCTGGCTTGCCACATTGTTCAACACTTGGCCTACATTACGACCCATGACGCTTGATGTCTTTTCAGCGTGACAAGTGTCCAAAGGCGAGACAGGCAGACAAAAAAAGCGTAGCTTGCTCTGAAGGTGCAATGTTACATAAACCCACGTAACCGTTTCGCTAAGTTCTGCAAATGATGTCTCCTTTATTTCTCTATTTCGTTCTTTTTCTCTCTTCTTCCTCTGTTTGTTGTGTGTCTTTTCTGTCGCTGTTGATTTCCACTTCTTTCTTTGTCTTCATCTTCATTATTTCTTTCATTCTTTCTCTTTCTCGCATCCTTTTCTTCCTCTTGACCTTCACTATTGTCCTCCTCGATCTCACTTACAATTCCCACCCCCTTTCTATACTTGCTATACAAGCCTTTAGCTCTGCTGGCGTGCCTCGGTACCTTTTAACTCTCTTCTTCGGATCGTGTCCACGTAAATACGAATTTCACCTTGCAAAAAGTTACCCAGCCCCTCCTAGAATTTTTTGTCTTTATCTCTCTGTGCTTCTCTATGCATGCCGAAGTAGTGTTTATTGTAAAAATGGCACTTAATTCGGCAGCCCAGTAGGGAGGGAGCACGGAGCAGTGTCAGAGAAAGGAAAGCGGAAAATAAAGGGGAAAGCAGAAGAAAGAAAGGTAGTAGAAAGATAGAAGGAAAGGCAGCCGGGGTCTCGTCCATTCATGGGGGAGGCCAAAGGGGAAGTCAGGGCTCGTTGTCTATTATTGCATCCAGAGCCGGATCAATCGGCGCCCGTGTTCTGGGAGCGGAAGCAGATGACGAAGAAGAGAACGAAGAGAGTACGTGCTGGATCACGGTGACGATTATCATTTCTCTGCGTTGCTCACAGACACAGAGCTGCCTTAAACTGCTGCGCTGTTAAAACCGTCGGGCCAATTCAAGACTGAGAGGCTGCACTATGAAGGTTTTGTCATATTTTCGCCATTCATTGTCATCAGGCCCACTCCATTCAGACTGGAAAACACCAAAACTGGTATCAGTATAATAAAGTGGCAAAAAAATCCTCCAAAAAACTATCGTCCGATTTCATTCACATGCATTTTTTTTTGCAAAATGCTTGTAAATATAAGTGCTTCCCATGTCCATCACCATTTGGAGTTTAATCATTTTCTTTATTTGCTAACCACCATGCCTTTAAGAAGTACTTGCTCTGTGAGACCCAGTTACTAGAATTTACTGCAGACCTCGGAGCAAGAATGCTTCAGGTAAGTGCACGCTGCTAAGGGAGCACGGGGAGGGACCAACGATGTTCTCGTTTGCGGCATGCCGATAGATGGCTCGCTGGACTGAAGACCGTGGCGGGCTGCTGGCGAATTGGTGGTGGTAGTGGTTAGAAGATGAGAAAAGGCACCTAATTTCTGCAACCCGGTCGGGAGCACGGCGCAGTGCCTGAGGCGAATTCCTCAACGCACACCCGGCACGTGGGCGACGGTTTCCAAATCTGAGAAAACCGGGTTATCACACGATAACAACCACGCGACACGCATAAAGTGACGCCGCGAAAGAGGGGGTGGTAAGGGAGGAGTTGAGAGTGCGGCGAGGGTGTTGTGGCGATGATAAATGAGCGCGGCTAATTTCTCACGTACGGGGCTTTCCAACACCGAGTGAGAGGATGCGCGAAGGGGCGAAGTTTGTAGAGCCACCTCTCGGGCTCCTTGCGAAGCAGAACAATATCGGGCACCGGATAGTTCCGGCGTTTGCTCACCTAAAGTATTCTTGCACCGTGCTGCAGCCATACATTTTAACATTGATTGTAGTCTTCAAAGAGATTCAATTTCCCTCCACTTCTCCAGAGCCTTCGACCGCGTAGCCCACTGCCGCTTAATTTCGAAATTGCCAGTTCTAATATCAGGCAGATTGACGCTCTCTTCGATCCGCAACTTTCTAACAAACCATCAGCAGTTCACAATGGTTAACAATTATACGCCATCGCTTGCATATGTACACTCTGGTATAACACAAGGTAATGTGTTAGTACAATTGGTATTTCTCCTTTATATCAACAATCTATCTAATAACATTTCATTCTACATGCGTGCATTCGCAGATGACAGTATATTATATCGACCAATTATATACGCCCCGATGATCATCTTTTTATTTTTACAACGCGAACTCAAAATCATTACGAATTGGCGTGAATGTCTGGGAAACTAAAGTCAACTGATCCAAATGTAAAATAATAATGTTTTCGCGTAAAACTTCAAATAACAACTTCTCGTACTACATAAATACAACCTTAGTGTCTTAGACTTCATCATACAAATATCTATGTGTAAATTTTACACCAAGCCTTTCCTGGACTTCTCATATCACAAACATATGCGCTAACGCTTCCAAATCTCTTGGGTACATTCGCCGCAACGTACATAAATGCCCATCTAGCATTCGTAAACTTGCATTTGTACTTTTGCAGCTTTGATTTGCGTCTCCCAAATGGTGTCCATATTATTCATACTTGATTCTCATGTTACAGGCTACCCGAAATCGAGCTTGTCAATGTATTTCGCGCTGTTATAACTACATGTTACGCATAACGCAAATAAAATTGAGCATTTCCCTTCAAACTCCAAGTAGCCGACGTGACGTAGCACTCTTGTTTCACAGATATGTTGATCAAATGAAGCCATCAAAATTGCTATCGGTACGCGCGCATCCCGCAGATCCCGGCTTCTTTACAACAACTTCAGTTATAATCGCATTTAGAGGACCACAGACGCATTAGAACTCATCAGGCTTACCACGACCTGTTCTATTATGTAATTCACTTCCTGACAAAACTGTTACACAAACGAACAAAGACAAAGTTAGAGAACTCCTAACTCCATAGTTTTCATCATAACGAACATTAACATTCATAATGTCTACATTCTATTTCGTAACGCGTAGAGCGAACTTTTTTTCTTTTTTTCTCCCTCTTGTGTCAAGCTCTGCGCTACCACGAACTTGTATTTTTTTTCTTGGAAGCTGTTTCAAACTATCGTTGTTGTATTTCTCCTAATTTTAGCACTGCTTCGCGAACAGTCTACTTTAGTTTAGGCTTTGATGTGTTGTGTGTACTCATGCTATTTTCATTTATTTTGAAGTGTTTTTTTTGTACGCTACCAATGCACTGTTCCGTTTGTAACAATTCATAATATTTGCTTATTATTTCTTGAACATTCTTAGCAATTTTTTCACTTTACTATATTTCTTACATCGCATTGCCAGCACGTTAATATTGTAAACTCTTTTGGCACACATGTATTGGTTTATTTTGTTGTTGTTTTTTTCTTGCCTTGTGTCCCCTTACTCACTGCTCCTCATGAGGCCTGTAAAGTACTTTTAAATGAATAAATAAAATAAATAATCAGCCAGCTTCAATACCACACAGGGTACATGATGTCAAGGAAGGAGTGATGGGTTTCACGTAAAACTGAAACATACGCAGCAGAGTATATAGCAGAAGAGTGGCTACTTGGGCTCGATTCGGTAATGCATTTTTCAAAGAAATCCACTTTCTTAGTGGGAAGGGAACGTTTTACGATCTTCTTTCTAAAACGTAGGTTTTCTTCCTAAAACGTTCCCTGCGCACTAAGAAAGTGTATTTGTTTCAAAGAAGACTATACAATCATCGATATACAGCTACTACACGACAAATGTCCTGTTCCCTCAAACGTAGTAGATGTCCACATTATCAGGGATCACTGTTCGCGCTGGTGTGTGCATATATACCTATTTTCAGGAATAATTTAAGATGTGATCGTATATTTCTGCAGCTAAATGTATGCACACGCTCGCGCAGCGCGAGGTGGCACTGAATCGTTGATCCAAAATAACGAAGCAATATGCATTTCGATATAACGTATACGTTGTATCGAAATTATACCATCATCGAGTATATGCACTATGAGAAGAAAAGGAGGAAAGAATGTATAAGAGCAGGGTACACTGAAGAACCCCTCGTACGCCCCCCCCCCTCCCCTCCACTGGCGTCTGCCCGGTATAGAGATTTCCCGAAAGAGGAGCGGTTGAGATATGGACCACCAGCAAGATTAGCTAACACCGATTACAAACTTCCAGCTTTTCAGCTCCAGAGTCACTAAAAGCGAGTAAAAAACTCTAGTATGATATATAGTTACTATAACCATGGACCGCTAAGTACACATTTTCGATTAAGTAGCTCAGGAATTCACAACTCATTTTTGATCAAGTAAGAAGCTTTTCTTGCCCAGAATTGCACATAGGAATTCCCGGAGTTCTCTGCTAAAATAACAAGATGACATTTTTTTTTCTTTTGAGAAATTACATGCTCAGATAAGGTACGGTGGTGCGTGCATTTGTTGTGTGTATTCGGTGGGAGCGGGGAGTCTGCGTGTGTGCGTGTTTACGTGTGCGTGCGAGGGTAAAAACTGAAGTTAGCGAAGAACACACGCGTTTTCCGGAAGGGCTCCTCCAGTCGACAAGAGGGTCCCTTGCGGATTAGGGTGCATGGCTCAGTAACCCGGATATGTCACCTCGCGTTAGCGCGAAAGCGACGGGATGCTGAATGAAGCCAGGACTGGCGTCGTCCCGTCGGCTCCGTCCGACCGGGTTATCGCGGACAGCTTCCGCCAGTTCTCCCTTTTCCGCCTCCACCCAAAACACTGTCCTGGCAATACTTGATTCCTGGCAGTGCGCTTCTGACGCGCGGCGCAGATTCGCCTGTTTATTCACGAAGCGGTCGAAATAGAGGAGCCGTTACAGTATATTCTAAGTGGAAGGAGGAGGGGGGGGGGTACAGGCCCATCGTCACCAAGAAGCGTGGTCAGAAAACTCTGCCGATCGGTATTCCAGGTTCCCGAGAACACGCGATCCAAATATTATAGTGCCACCACGCGGTCTGGACTCAAAGTGAGGTAAAAAAAATTTTTTTCTCGTCAAATGACGCTACGAGCTCAAAATAATTGGCAGATCCCAAGTACAGTGGGAATCGATGATATGCAAAGCACGAATGAGAAATGTTGATAGATCACTTTGAAATCTACACAACGTTACGAGGTGGAGGTTAATGATCCCGTACATGACTTCCGTGTCATCACTCTCATATTCGGATGTGTCGTTTACCTTTGTCATCTATTCATGTCACGTGATACCAAATTTAGTATATGTGAAGCTAGCGAAACGGTCGCGAGCACGCCATGAGCGTGGTATGTTGTCATGTTCTTACATGACACACGTGTCAGGATTATCATGTTTGCACCAGTCATATATTTCGTCGTGAATTGACTTCACGTAACTCCACATTTGGTATATGTGGAGCTAGCAAAACGGCCGCGAGCGCATCATGAATGGCCCACTATACTCCAATGTCGCGTTGGCGCACGCGCACGCTGGGCACAGCGACACTATGTTAGCAAAACGCGAGCACGTTATACTCTGACGCCAGGCGCGACCAGCGTCCGCCAGCGCGGCCCGACGGCAACGGGCGCGAAATGTGACATGCTGCATTTCGCGCTGGTGCGTTACCCAGACAACACTGCGTCTCCCTCTTTGCGTGACGGAGGGACGCCGGACACGCTGAAACAGGCACGCATCACTGCAACGCAGCGCGGCGCGCGCATGCGAGTATATGGCAGGACCGGCGCCTGGCGTGGCAATGCTGGCGAAACGCGACGAAATGAACGCCGGCGAGCACGCGCACCGCGTCACGTCGAAATGTACTGGCGCCTTGACTGTGGCATGTACTCATGTTCTCACACGACACGCATCTCATGATTATCAAATTTGCACCAGTCACATACCTTCGTGATTCATTTTCGTCACGTAATACCAAATTTGACATATGTGAAGCTAGAAAAAAAGCCGCGAGCGCATCATCAGAGCGGCATGTAGTCATGTTGTTACATGACGCGCATGTCGTGATTATTATGTTTGGATGTGTGATTTACCTATGTCATCCATTGGCGTCGCGTAATACCGAGTTTGGTACATCTGAAGCTAGCGAAACGGCCGCGAGCGCATCATGAGCGTAGCATGCAGTCATGTTGTTACATGACACGCATCTCATGTTTATCATGTTTGTACCAGTATCATACCTTCGTTATCCATTTACGTCACATAATACCAAATTTGGTACAAGTTAAGCTAGAGAAACGGCCGCCAGCGCCGTGGTCATGGCAGTGTACAGTGGCAGTGTACCGCTTTCAATTGCTGCCATAATCGTCGTGCGCATGAACACTGCTGCCTGAAGCTCTGTACTACATGCACTACACCATGGCGCTTACACTGGTCTCAGCTGTACACTTTGTGCTATAACTGTGGATGTTTTCCCTTCAGTCTATAATACATCATCTCGGAAACTGTTTAGGTGTGACGCCGCAACGCCGGTTCCGGCGCTTCTCCTCACGTCAGCGCTTGTGAAACGCCTAAATGTAACCGCCAGGATGCTGTTCACGCTATGGATACGTGTGCCTGCCATCTCGCGTCAATCTGTTGCTCTCGCGTATGCTTAAAAAATTGGGCAAGGGAGCTAGATCAGCGCAATACTACACCGTGCGATGAATCTCACTGCTTCGCTATAATTGGTTAAAACTGCCAAATTTTCGACCACAGTCATAAGTGGGAAAGAATTCTTAGCATCTGGCTTTCTTTGCATGTGCATCGCATATATGCGGTGCACATGAGGCAAGTTTCATGCAGAGAGAAGAAGACGTCTTGAATTTTACATAGGCGCAAATTTATTTCGACGCCCCAATAAATTGTCACTATTGTCCCTATTTCATAGCACTCTGCCCATGAATAATAGGTCAAACATTTTTTTCTACTGTCAACCACTCACTTATGTGGACAGTTATGCTATGTACTGGAGAAGACATTTATAGACCGTTCAACCATTATTCAATGTCATGCTAATATTCATGTGATAGGGATTTCATTGGCGCAAGTCGCGTTCATCAAACTAGGCTGCTTGGAGTTGTTCATTCGACACCATAAAACACGAAGCGCACTATGCATAAACCACAAAAATCCTTGTGATGTCGCTTATAATAGAGCTGCTCTAGCGCATAATCTCTTCACGTGAAATCAAACTGGCCACAAAATACCATCTATACGCACATTTCTGAGAACACGTTTTAATCTTGAACACTGTGCTTCTCATTCGACTTTTCTTGGTGGGATAAAAGAGAGGACAAGACGAGAGAGTCTGATGGAGACCACGCGGCAAGTGGCGTGCTCAACAGCGGACGGGTAATCTCTTCTCGGTGTAAGACGTCAACACAGATGGTGATGTTGTGGCAGGGTCAGTCGGATGCAGCGGCTTCTTAGTGAGCGAGTGTGGCTGCACGAAATCTGATGTTCGCGACCTGCATGCCCCCCAAAAATTGCCGTCTTTTTCGCTGCCTTCGAAATTCCCATCCTCTACACCGACGGCAATAGCACAGACGCTGGAGCATCAACGTCGCAGCAGAGAGATGACAGATCAGACAAGATGAAGCACAGCAAAAAATAGCGCCATCGGCCATTCCGGCAGAGCCGCTGTGAAGTTCTTCAAGAGCAGTGGCAAGAACTGTCAGCGCCATAAAGACGTCCACCTTGCCAACGAGAAGCTCTGGCAGATCAGCCGTGCCGATCAGCTCTGGAAGTCATCGAGGAACACCTTCGCCTACACGAATTGGTCCGCACCGACCCACGGCGGGCAGAGTCGCCACGATCTCGCATGCAGGCTGGAAGATGCGATGAAAACCAATTCAGAGACTTCCAAAAACGTCTAGAGGTACCATGACGTGTCCACCAGTGGCTACAAGACATTTGCATGGAATCACTGCGGTGCCTGGCGTCCGAAAAAGAACGTGTACCGAGGCCAAGAGTAGTCTACCGGAGAAGGCGGGCAGCCCCGGCACGCGTGCGGAGCACATCGAGACAACGATAAGCATCAACGTGGCCGTGCTCTGGCGAGAAGTGCAAGAGTCGTTTGCCGTCATCGAAGCTGAGAGCCCCGTCCCGTCATCATCCATGTCCACGGCTAACCTGTGTCTCTGCAGAGGACGTGGCATCGTTGAACACTCAGTCACTGCCGACATCGACCGGGCCTACGGTGCTGGATTGCGAGCAGATGCAGGAAATCAAGATTGTCAAGAGGTCGGTCAGGAAGAGTACCACATTGTCTGACCTCAGGACGGCAAGTGCGGCTAACCCGTGTCTCTGCAGAGGACGTGGCATCGTTGAACACTCAGTCATTGCCGCCATCGACCAGGCCTGCAGTGTTGGAGTGCGACCAGATGCAGGAAATCATGATTGTCAAGAGGTCGGTCAGGAAGAGTACCACATTGTCTGACCTCAGGACGGCAAGTGCGGCTAACCCGTGTCTCTGCAGAGGACGTGGCATCGTTGAACACTCAGTCATTGCCGCCATCGACCAGGCCTGCAGTGTTGGAGTGCGACCAGATGCAGGAAATCATGATTGTCAAGAGGTCGGTCAGGAAGAGTACCACATTGTCTGACCTCAGGATGGCAAGTGCGGCTAACCCGTGTCTCTGCAGAGGACGTGGCATCATTGAACACCCAGTAATTGCCGCCATCGACCAGGCCTGCAGTGTTGGAGTGCGGCCAGATGCAGGAAATCAAGATTATCAAGTGGTTGGTCATCAAAAATACCACATTTTCTGACCTCAGGACGGCAAGTGTGGCTAACATGTGTCTCTGCAGAGCACGTGGCATCGTTGGACACTCAGTCACTGCCGCCATCGACCGGGCCTGCGGTGATGAAGTGCGGCCAGATGCAAGAAATCAAGATTGGCAAGAGGTCAGTCAGCAAGAATACCACGTTGTCTGACCTCAGGACGTCAAGTGTGGCGGCTGCTCCCAGTGCAGAGCCGAAGGAGCTGGAGGCGTGGCAGCTGAAGAATCGCTCTGTGAAGACGTACACGTCAGTGATGTCCAACGTTCCGCCCTAGCAGCAGCAGCAGCAAAAGAGCTCGCGCATCCGGGAGGCGCTGCGAAACTTCTTCAGCTCGCTTGTTTGTTTGTTTGTTTGTTTGTATCCTCTAATCCATGGCTCGTACCCACTCTGGGGGATTGGCCAAGAGAACATATAGTCTCATATGGTCGATAACTGCATTATTGCTTACAACGAAAAAAAAGGGGGGGGGGGGGTTGGGGGATTTGTATAGTGAAGACAGTATGTTAAAAAAAGGAAGAAACCAAAGATTTAGATAGTGATTACAAAGAATCATCAACAAAGTAGACACTAATAGCTACAACTTGATTTTGGGAGCCGACCAGACAGCTGGTTTTGCCAAACCCGACTAATTTGTTATGTCACGGATTTATCCAGAATTGAAAATTACTTTTCGATCCGTTTTTTTTTGAGTATCTGTTAACGTGAGCTTTATGTTGGAAAACGTTTAGAGTCTTGAATAAAATTACACACCGCATCGAATGCATCTCTGTGGCAATTTCCCAAAACAGAGGCACCAAAACTTAGAACATTTTCTGTGGTTAAATTTAAACCTAGGTTCGCAAATGGAATATGTAAAAGTCGTTTCCTAATTAATGAATAGTTACGACATGAGCCAAAATAGTGTTCAATAGTTTCTGATTCTTCGCAGAACGGACAAAAGGGGGAAAGTGTCAGACCAGCTCTGTGTAAATAAAAATTTAATGAGGGGACACGGCACCGTAATCTGGAGATTATAGTTTCAAGTTTCTTTGACGGACTCCACTGGGCTTTCCATGGAAATTTGAGGTGCTGATAATTTGTCCATTGTGTGATATTTTCTAAACTCGCTCCGTGCCGTCTTCTTCTTCTTCACCTCTTCTCATAGCTCATATCCGATGCAGGAGATCGGCCGAGTGTTGGGTTAATTTTTTTTAGTGTTTCTTCGCAATACTTTTCGTATATATACCCTAGGAATATGTTTATTACAACAAACTTAATTACGGAATATTAGTATTGAAATGTTTGGACAAAAACTGCACCCGAGCGTATTTTCTTTGTCCTCTTATCTGAATAGCAATATATACGGCCAAGAACTCTGAAGAAGGAAATTTCAAGGGCTCATTTCTTTTGTTTGACAACTCCTTCATGAAAACCAGCAGATAATGAAGCTAAGGAATTCATCGGGGACGTTATAAAACGTGCTGTCCTAATTGCATGGTGGAGATTGTGGTATAAATGTACAACAAGTGAACGATAAGGCAGCTTGCCGCCGGAGGGGACCGAACCTGAAACCTTATCGTCAGCTTGCATGTTCGGTCATTGCCGGCGACAAATTGTCTTTTCGTCCACTTCACATTCATATTATTATCACCACTATACAGTGCAAATAATGTTTTCTACGCATTTATTGACTTTTTTATCAGCTGGTATTCATTAGGTCAATAAAACTGCGAACTTATGAACAGTTCTTACACTCGGCGTATATTGTCATGTTGTTAGTACGTACCCACTGATCAATATTTCTCTTACTTCATTGAATGTTTCACGTCAAGCACATCGACTAAACTTTGTCTTCATTAATGCCATTATTTACATACTGCCGCCACTACACAGACAATAGGTCGTTTTCAGGGGATCAAAACTGACCTACATAGCGTGCGTAACGTTAACACCGCTCGTATCCAACATCCAGCGGCCTGAAACGTTAGTTACGTGCATCATTATGTCACGGGGATTACGAGTACAGGGGAGAGACACAGGCTTGCAAATTACGGTATCCACAAGCGGCCATTACCACTGAAATAACAGCATCTCGCGCGGCATGTCATCCTCGTCTCTCTCGCTGCTTTGCAAGGAGGATCTTTAACGGCGTACTCAAGCACAACACTTCATAATAGTGCCTTCACAGCTTCCAAGCGCGCTATCGCGCTCCCATTGATTCATTAGGAGTGTTGCGTATACGGGAATGAAAAGACTAGGACACATTCGCACTAGAGGTTCGAAGACAGGTAGCAACGGAGCTGTTATCTTTCCCCACCTCTTCGCCTTCACCTCCATATTTATTTCTCTTCTTATGCTTATTTCTATATCTCTTTATTGCCGCTCCCTCGTTCTATATCTTTCAGTCGCTCTTTATATGTCGCTCTTTTCCTCTCCGTACTTTAGTTCCTGCCTTTTGTTCTCAGTCTCTCTCTCTCTCTCTTTCTACGCTGTTTCAGGCTATCTTCTTTTTCTTTCTTTCCTTCTCACCCTAAAGTCTGTCCTGTTTTCTATCTACCGCTTACCACACCCTTGCTATACGGCATTATACGGCATTATACCTACCTATGCTGTGCTCCGCTACAGCAGTTCGTCTCGATCCGCACGGTGTGTACGCGGGATCGAAAAATTCGCATGGTGTGTACGCGGGGCAGAAAATTTCTTCGCTGCGCGAAGAAATTTTTCGCCTTTACAGAATGTCTTCTTTTCTTTTCTCTCTTTTCTTATTTGTCGTCTCGCGCAAGAGAGCAATTGCATCGCTCTCCTGAGAAATCGGTGCTTGCGTTTTGGGAGCGAAGCAAAAGATGAAGGCGGCGACAATGAAGAAGGGGACCTGGCACCACCCAATTCTCGGCTAATTCTTCTTTGTGGATGAGCGCTATCTACACGACGTCGTTGTTGTCGTAATAATAATAATAATACTAATAATAATAATAATTGTCATCATCAAGCATAGCTTCCAGTGCTTTCGTCGGGACGAGAGAAGAGAGAAAGCAGTGACAGCTATATATTTACAGCGTGTTACAAATTTTTTTAACTCTGCTCGCACTTGACGGATTCTAAAAATGTTTGTGTAGGCGGACTGCTGGGGCAATAAGCTTTTTTAGTTAATCTATTTTATAGCTACTTAAAAAGTGTTGCAGGGCCACTTTAGTAAAGATATAAAAAGAGAGAAATTGAAGGGGAAAATTTTTCTTGGCGGGGAAGGATTCTCACCTGCGTGCACACCATCCGAAGGCAACCGGCTATCTGAGCAGCCTTGTAAAGTGCAGTACAGCAAGAGTGTGGGAAAGAAGAGAGAAAGGGGGACATATATTAGCGTGATGGGAATAGTAAGAATGAGGGGGAGAAGAGAGGAAAGCATACCTTAGGAAAAAAGAAAGAGAAACAACGAAAGGCATAAAGAAAAGGATGCCAAGAAAAGAGAGAATGAAAGGGAGAGGAATAAATAGAAAGCGAGAAAAAAGGAGTGAGAAATACAGAGGGAGAGAGAAAGGAATTGAAGATAGATAAAAAAACATAGCAAGAACTAGGAAGGTGAGGTTATCCGCGACTGGAAACGCCAACAGCTCCGCTGTTACCTCAGTCTTTTCGTCACTGGCGTGGAGCTGCGCTATTTCTTTTTTTTTCCCGAGAGTCTGCCTACGAAAAGTGCCCAAAGCGGAGACCCTGAAGGCTGTCTCCATCTACAACATAGCATCATAGAACGTGTCCGTAAACCACTTCTTCTTAGGACTTCAGTAACAGACCGCAGCATATATAAGACGGCTATGCGTATGGTACACACACACACACACACACATACACGCACACACACACACACACACACACACACACACACACACACACACGCAAACACGCACACACACACACACACACACACACACACACAACGCAATAACAAAGTCACATTGAAATGAAACACAGCCTACTCATAGACTATGTGGTTCCGTTGTTATACTCCCCCCCCGCCCCACCTTCTAGTTTGCGGCATTCCGCAAGCTTATTTCTTCTCTACCCCCCCCCCCCTTTATTTCTGCGTTTTTATTATTTGGCTATGTTCGGGGTGTATAAAATATATACTATCGACTCCATTTAAGTCGGTACAATATTTCGTACAAGATTTGGCACTGTTTAGAATATTAAGAGTTGTGTTACGAGTGCACGTATAAGGTTGTGTTGTGCTACTCAGCCACAATCTCTGTATTATAACATATCAGGCCTTGCATTTCAACGCCGCCTACTTGGTCATCGCTTGCTCTGACACATCGACCTGCTTCGATATAGGATACAATGTTTTTGTACCACAACAATGCTTAATATGCCGCCTCATGAGCAAGCTATATTGATTGCTTGCTTTTCAAGAATAAAATAGTGGAAGAAGATGTAAAGTAGAAAATTAGTGTCATAACAATTTCAACGTTTCATGCAATGACCCTTCACAAGCCAAAAATTTATTTTTTGTAATGATCCAGTTTCTACGCGTACTCACTGACGTCTGTGTGTGTCGTGGCTCATTCGATTTTTCAGCCCCTAGAATTGCGATAAAAGAGGCTCGCTTTTTCTAGTTTTTCTTGCCTCGCGCCCCAAACAGCTTTCAGATGTGATTTTCAAAAACGTCGGCCAGCGAAGAGCGAAACGACAATGCGCGCCAGCACGCGGCCCTCGTAGCATTCTTTCTTTGCCGTGATGAGAGCAATGAACGAAAGTTTTTTATGTGCGAAACCATAGGCTTATCAGCCGGGGGGGGGCGAGGGGGGCACAATTCCTCCCCCCCACTGAGAAATGTTAGGGGGGGCGAGCCCCCCCCCCCACTTTCGACAGTGGTCCCTCTTAGCTGCACGCTGGGGAAACCAACAAGTAAGGCGAAGTTTTCCGTCACAACAGTAATCACCCAATTATGCTCTTACGGAAGAATAATAATGTTTAGAGGCAGTGTCACAACATAACGAACTTTCGCCAACATTTCCATTGTGATGATTTTCCTTGTAGGCTCCTTGTGGTGCGGGTCCCCAATGCGACGCTTTCGCGTCTTGTGGTGTAGTATCGCAGAGCAGGCAAGCACTGAACAGGGGCCTCATATTATTACATCACTTGTTAATGCTTTTATTCTGCTTTGACCTTCAATTCAGTTACAGATGGGATCGATGAATCTTTTTATGGACCGGTCAAAGCATTTGCTCCTCCCGGAAAATATATTTTTTTTGAAAATAATATATCATCAACCCGGCACTGTCGAAGCTGTTGCGAGCCGATCAGTGTGACGAGTCGTTGTTGATGTTTAAGTTTTTCCGTACAGAAACGCCAAAAATTGTTCCCGATTTAGTCTTTGATAAGCCTGATTAGCCTTGCTTATGGTAGCTTGGAGCCATAGCAGCAGCTTGCAAAAAGGCCACGAATAAATCAGTGGACTCGAGCTGAGTAGGAAGCTCAGCTTTTAAGCTTGCCCTACAACTTGACCCACTGGACCAGGGAGAAGGTCAAAGACCGCAGTTTTTAGCACTATATGGTGGCTTAGTTAAGGATCGGGGTAGTTGGTTTTCACTCAACTTCAATTGTCCTTTACAGTTAAAAATTCATCCGAGATATCAAAGAAGCAAGCACGTCCAGCGCTGCTTACTAAGCTCTTTCTCTCAGCAGGTATGAGCACACAGAGATGTATACGCTCACCAACTACTGAACACCGTTATGCTGCAAGGGGAAATTTTATATTAAACTCATAATCCAGCTAGCCTACTTGAAATAATTACATTTAGAAGGAGATGCTACTAACAAGCAGGCGATTTTGTAGCACACAGAAAAATTTAAATGCCGAAGAACCGATGGCAAACGATATGCCGTATGGAAAATAGCTTATTCTTTTATTTTTCACGTGGTCGTGCATAAGTGGTCATTACGCTATGTATCACTTTCGCGTCATTTGTTGCCTCGCGTAACAAGCTGGCGCTGTGTGCATTAGAAAGACTGCTTACACCAATCATATACAGCTAACGATCATTTCGAAAGGAAGCAACGAGGTGTTCGCCCACATTACGTTCTTTCAGAGGAAAATTTTGTTTACACCGTTTGCATTGGCGCATTTATAGAGTTGCCTTGGGACCCGTTAAGGAATTTTAATCCAAATACCATGACTGTAAACAATGTACTACACCTCTAACACCACCAAATATACATTTTAAAGAAAATGGTTCAGAAGTTGATTATAAGTTAATACCAGTAATATAACAATAGCATAATTATTAATAATTGCACGCTCCAGAAACAGTGTTCAAACTATTAGCGAATAAGACCAATTATAATACACACACGCCTGAATATATGCAAGAATGTTTCATACCTATTACGAAAATTTATAACAGCAATCATTCGTTGAAAAAAACATGGTTGATCCATCCATCACAGAAATCGACATATAACACGAAAGTAAAACACGCATTTACTTGGGTAATAAATGTTTACTGTAGATTGATAACGGAGGGTTTGCCAAATTTGTCTCTCAGTCTTTGGCTGCTATAGCTCCGTTCAACGTGGATGTATCATCGTTGACGCTTGGTACATCTTCATCCGCACGACCAACATCCATGATAAATTAATTAAACAAACTAATGTGGTATCTGTAGATGTTAACCGCCAAAGCATAACTTGATAAAAGCATGATAGCAAGATGAGCGTCGCATATTGGACGCGGATATTGGGCTAAGGGCGCCATTCCTCGGCCTGTTAAAGTGTGATTGAACTCCATGGTATCTAAGAATGCGCGCGTCGTGGTCGTGTCACCTCAGTGTATGCAAATTCTTATCAAAGTGCCAGTGCGTCAATAAGGTTCTCTGTCCCAATATATATATATATATATATATATATATATATATATATATATATATATTGCTACATGCATGTATATTGATATTCTAGGGGGCGACGCCCATGGGCTCGAAGAGGGTTCAATAATTCATTTGGCTAACATCTTGGTGACTTATTTTACGCTCGGTGGCATGGTCGCCGATGAATGGGATGAGAATCACCTGTGTTAATGCGGTGCTTGACGAGTGAAGTCTGGCCGAGTGGACGGTGGTCGACGTCGAATATGTCGCGGTATGAAGCCAGAAGGCGGCATAGCGCGGTTGACTTCTCAGGTTTGAGGTCCGGGGCGATCATGGAGCGTAAGGTCGCATCGAGGCACGTGGCATCCTGTAAGTGATGTGGGTGCTCGGGACATACGTCTGCCGTAAAACAGGTGACGTGGTCGTCAATTAAGGGCCTTAGTGTGGCGACCGAAATTCCTTGGGGTAGCACTTGTTTTATGAAACCGAAATTGATAACAGGTAAATATGTTCGGTTATAGAGGTCATGCTTACGACAGAGTGTGGGACAGTTATGTCACGCGCCAGGAGAACATCAGTAATCGGCGTCATGATATAATCACCGTCGAGCACGGGAGAGGGTGTTGCCAATTCGATGAATGTGAGAGCTTTAGGCGGTATCCGGAAGAAGTCAGTGGTGCACAGGCTGTTCGGGAGTTCAGGGTGAGAATCCGGGAGAAGAGGAAGTTCTAGGCAGAGAGTACCGGCGGCACAATCGATGAGGGCAGAATGCGTCGATAGGAAGTCCATGACGAAGATTAGGTCGTGGGGGCAATTTTCAAGCACCGTAAATAAAACGGGAACATGGCGGCCGGCAATACTAAAACGAGCGGTACACATTCCAGTGATGGCCACAGTTCCACAATCAGCGACACGGAGGGCTTTAGTTGCTGCGGGCGTGAGGAATTTTTTGAGCAGGCGACACAGATGAGCACTCATTATAGACACTTGAGCTCCGGTATCGACTAACGCCGTCAAAGAAATACCGTCCACATACACCTCAATCAAGTTAGTATCAGTGGGGAGCGTCAATGGAGGATTTGGATCATTCGCAAGCGATGCAGCACTACCTCCCGGAGCTGCATGATCTAGTTTTCCATCCGAGAGGATCCACAGTTGACCGGCGACGGATAGCGGCGTGGTTGGGGCGATGGGGAACGGCGACGTTGAGGTGGCGGTGAACGAGCAGTGGAGCGGCTGTTGGGGATGTCGGAAGAAGGGTACACACGACTGGGCGAATACCGACGGGAGTCCTCGTATGGTCGATTAGAGGAAAATTGGCTCCAGTTTGAGGGCATCCAAGTGCTGCGGCAGTAGCGGGAGATATGGCCAACTCGGTGGCAGCGGAAGCAGATCGGCTTGTCGTCTGCAGTTCTCCATTCCGCCGGATTGCGGGATCGCGGAATAAAGTGTAAGTCATGGCGTGGTGCATTTGTTGTCATTGGTCTGGAGACGGGTTGGGAGACAGAGCAGGCCCCAGGAAAACCAAGCTTTGCAATTTTCTGCCTCACGACGGCTTGAATAACGGAGACCGGCGGAGGCGTTTCTGCGGCGCCATGGTCGAGCGGATGTGAAGAAAATGGTGCCGGACTTGACGCCTCAAGCTCCCGTCGAACTATTCGTGTCACGCTGTCCTGCATGGGTGGTGCGGCACCCATTTCGAAGCGACGGCGTTCCTTGATAGTCATGTCTACGGTCGCGACGTTATTGTAGACGAGCAAATTGAAGGCGTCGTCCGCGATGCCCTTAAGTATGTGGCCCACCTTGTCACTCTCTGTCATTTGCTCGTCGACTTTTCGGCACAACGCGAGCACATCCTGTATGTACGAGACATACGACTCTGTTGATGACTGCACACGAGTGGCGAGTTCTTTTCGCGCTTCCATTTGACGACCGGACGGGTCCCACAGAGCTTCTAAAGAAAGACGTCACATTTACGTGGGGTACCGACCAAGCTGCTGCTTTCTCTCACCTAATTACGCTACTGACGACTCCACCCATATTGGCTCACTTTGACCCATTCGCTCCGACGGAAGTTCGAACCGATGCTAGTGGTCACGGAATCGGAGCCGTGTTAGCCCAGTGCCAACGGGGACACGACCGAGTTGTCGCCTACGCTAGCCGCCTCCTGACAGCTGCTGAGCGCAACTATTCTATTACGGAGCATGAATGTCTTGCTCTTGTTTGGGCAGTCTCAAAGTTTCGACCATATTTATATGGCACTAATTTTTCTGTGATAACTGACCATCATGCGCTTTGTTGGCTTACGTCACTGAAGGATCCTGCTGGCCGGCTCGGGCGCTGGGCTCTGCGACTCCAAGAGTATACCTTTACGGTGACGTACAAGTCCGGACGCCTACATCAGGACGCAGACTGCCTGTCGTGCTACCCGGTCGCTGAGTCGAGCACTATGCATGACACCGACACCGAGCCTTGCGTCTTTTCCCTTTCGCAAATGACATGCATCGGTGACGAGCAGCGCTATGATGCGTCCTTGCGTGCTATCATTGAGCGCCTCGAATCACCATCTTCCAGTCAGTCCTATCGCTCGTTCGTGCTCCACGAAGGTGTATTATACCGCCAAAGTTTTGAGCCGGATGGACCGGCTCTGCTGCTTGTCATTCCGAAACACCTTCGCTCGGAAGTTCTACATGAACTTCATGACCTTCCAACTGCTGGTCACCTTGGTGTGTCACGCACTTACGACCAAATACGCCGACGCTTCTACTGGCCAGGGCTTGCACGCTCAGCCAGAAGGTACGTTGCGGCTTGTGAGAAATGTCAGCGCCGTAAAACGCCATCGACACTTCCCGCCGGACGCCTTCAACCACTTGATATTCCGTCAGAACCGTTCCTCCGCGTTGGCTTGGACCTACTTGGCCCTTTTCCCTTGTCTTCCTCGGGTAAGAAGTGGATAGCCGTGGCCACCGACTACGCCACGCGTTATGCCATCACACGAGCTCTCCCAACAAGCTGCGCCACTGATGTCGCCGACTTCCTCCTCAAGGACGTGATTTTGCAACACGGAGCCCCACGGCAGCTGCTTACAGACCGTGGCCGCATCTTTTTGTCGAAGGTCATAGCCGACATCTTGCAGTCCTGTAAAACGAGACACAAGCTGACTACGTCATACCACCCGCAAACCAATGGACTAACGGAGCGCCTAAATCGAACTCTTACAGACATGCTCGCTAAGTATGTTTCTACCAACCACACCGACTGTGATCTCGCGTTGCCGTACGTCACATTTGCCTACAATTCTTCGCGCCACGACACTGCCGGTTACTCTCCATTTTTTCTGCTGTTTGGCCGAGAACCAACATTGCCTCTAGACACCGTCATACCGTCCCCTGGAGTGCCGACCAGTGATTATGCCATGGACGCTATCACTCGGGCCACTCACGCACGCGAAATCACCCGTACTCGCCTTCTGACCTCTCAAGAGAAGCAACGGCGCTTGTATGACCAACGACACCGCGACGTACACTTTCCACCCGGTTCTTTGGTACTGCTCCGTTCTCCGAACCGTCAAGTTGCCTTGTCAGAGAAACTGCTTACTCGCTACACAGGCCCATACCGAGTCCTTCGTGTGGTTACGCCTGTAACATATGAAATTGGTCCTGCCACCCCGTTGCCTTGATGTGCCCAACAGGCTACCGATATTGTACATGTTGCACGCTTGAAGCCCTACAACTCTCCTAGTGACGTTGACATCTAAATGCGCCGAGATGGCGCTTGCGCCGCCGGGGGTTATGCTACATGCATGTATATTGATATTCTATGGGGCGACGCGCGTGTGTGCCTAGCGAGAAAGACGAAGGGTTGTCTCGGCTTGATCGCTGGTGAACCGGGCACGCCATTACCGCTGGTTTGGAATATATTTAATCCCCAGCCTCGTCGTTACGGCTGGGGCTTTTCCGTAACAATATATATATATATATATATATATATATATATATATATATATATATATATATATATATATATATATATATATATATATATGTGTGTGTGTGTGTGTGTGTGTGTGTGTGTGTGTGTTCCGGCTGACGAGTGAAGTACGTAGGCTGCACGCTGAAATAAGCGCATACATGCACATCTCAGACGCAACAAATTATCGCCATGTACGCATCGTAAACATGTGCTCACTCACGTGTGTTGGCCAGATTTACCCAACTAATTAAACAAATCCGAACCAACCATAACCCCTTTTGGCAGCGCGCAGCGCGAACTCTTGATCAGTCTTGTCGTTGCTGTTGTCAATAAAGTCGATTACTGTTGCCATTCATGTCTCGGAAACGGTGGCGTGGAGTTCTGCATTCTACAGTTGTCACAATAGAATGCACGCGGCTTACGGCGGTTCTGACGCCATCCTGTGTGGTGTGAGGGTCCTACGCATGCCCAACACATATTGTACAGTTCCAAAACAAGCTAAAGTTATTAACTTTAGCTTCATAATAGAGCTCACAATAAAAACGAATATGAAAATAAGTGTGGTTGATCCCCCTGTACATAAGAATTGGTATAACACGAACTGACTACGTGACTTTACATGGGTAGTTGAGCAGTTATTGTGCATTGTTTAGGCAACAGCAACAAATTGCAAAGTCACATTACGAATGGCAAGCAGCTCTAAACTACCAGTGTACACCTCCAGCATAAATCACGCGCGAAATTTGCATACACAGGACGAGCGTGGACTAACAACTGTCACAGCTCGACACTTGAAGCGCACTGTTCAAACAGAAAGAAAGACGCATGAAATTAGCGCACAAGTAAACGCAGGACAATCGCGAACAACTGCCATGATTCTTTCTGCGGCGCACTCCTTTCGGTAACGCGGCCGTGGCAGCGTGCGAAGTGACCTTCGTTCCCTCTTGAATTTCCTGTCTATAAGTGCGCACGCAGGAGAGTCCACGTTCCTTGGGGGCGGCGCTTCGTGGAGGCAACGACCTTTAGAGCACGCCAAACGGGAGCCCGTCACGCCATGCTCGCCACTGATAACAAAAAGGTGCTAAAGTTTCGAAGCTCTGAGGACTGCCGAACGGTCTATGGTGGAAATAAATGGCTTGTCATCAGCGATCCAGACAACGTACGCTTTGAGGCGTAGTGGTTAGCACTACGCGCTAAAAATCCCTAGGTAGCTTGTTCGATTCCACACGACCATGCTTGCCTCCTGTTTTTTTTTCTTTCCAATATCTTAGTATATATTTCTCAACGTCCTTTCCGTGACGGAAGTACGTCATCGGAGCGCTCCCGTGGTGGACCTCGGAATAAAACACGCTGGTGCTATAAACAGAATGCACAGGACGAGCTCTTTAGGCGTCAACAAGTAATTCGTGTAGTTCTAAAGAAAAAGCAAAGAAACTCTACATATTCATAGCTCCGTCTCTCAGCCGTCAATAACCCGACGGTTTTAACAGCGCAGCTGTTTAAGGCTCCCTTTAGTCCGTGAGCTATACGCACAGAAATGATCATCATGAGCCGGCACGCACTCTCTTCGTCCTCTTCTTCGTCTGCTTCCGCTCCCAAAACACGTGCGCCGATTTATCCGCCACTCGATGCAATAATAGACAACGAGCCCTGACTTCTCCTTTGGCCTCCCCTATGAATGAACGAGACTCCCTATGCTTCCATCTTTCTTCTTCTTTCTTTCTTTCTTCTGCTTTCCCCTTTATTTCCCGCTTCCCCTTTTCCGACACTGCACCGTGCTCCCTACAGGGCTGCCAAATTAAGCGCCATTTTTAAAATAAACACTTCAAGTACCTACATAAAAAAGCACAGAGAAATATAAAGACAAAAATATTTGGAGGGGTGGGTAATAATTTTCCGAGGCGAAATTTATACCTACGTACGCACGATTCGAAGGGTAGCTCTTTAAGCACATGGCTACCGAGGCACGCCAGCAGAGCTAAAGGCTTGTATAGCAAGTATAGGAAAGGGGTGGGAATTGTAACTGAGATCGAGGAGGACAAATGTGAGGGTAGAGAGGAAGAAAAGGGTGCGAGGAAGAGAAAGAATGAAAGAAATAATGGAGATGAAGAGAATGAAAGAAATGGAAATCAACAGCGACGAAAAAGACACACAACAAACAGACAAAGAAGAGAGAAAAAGAACGTAATACTGTAGAGGAAGAAAGGGGAGATCATTTGCAGAACTTACCGAAACGGCTACGTGGATTTATGTAACATTGCGCCTTCAGAGCAAGCTACGCTTTTTTTTGTCTACCTGTCTCGCTTTGTACACTTGTCACGCTGAAAAGACATCAAGCGTCATCGGTCGTAATGTAGGCCAAGTGTTAAACAATGTGGCAAGCCAGCTGTCCGAGAGCCTTTCAACTGACTGACAGCATTTCCCCTGTAATCCGCACTCACTCAAGACGTGAAGCTGAAGTCCTCGAGGAACGTCACGAAACAAAATTATCGACGTGGGTGCCGGACCACCGTTCGTATAAATACACTGCCATTCGGACGCAGCGGCACGTCGCATATTTAGAATGAGCACGTTGCCGGAAACATTGTCACCCGCTACTTTATCTTTGTTTCGGGTCACAGAGCTCGCCTGCAGCGCCGAAGCAAACGTTGCTTCTGCACAGAGTTTGCGCATTGCTGTGGCTCGGAAGGAAGGAAGTACGTTGATGATGGCATCCCACCGCTGCCACCAGTTGTTGGGGTCGGAAGGAATGACGCTGGAGGATACGAAAACAAAACGAGGTTTATGTCACTATTTACACATATTTACAGAAAAGAAGGGTTAGTGGTTTCACAAACCACGAGCGTGGTGGTTGAACGTTACATAGTTCAGAGCTCCGTCCAGCACTCTGCGGCTTCGTTTTATGCCCTGTCGGGCTCCTCCTCTCCGAGTCGAACACCAATCACGCACACACAGGTGAGGGGGCGAGCATGCATGGTCCACGTGAACACTGCACTGTGGTGGCGCCAGCAGGGCTCTTCCTTGTCGTGTGTGTGCCGTTAGTCGAGAGTTCCCACGATCCTGGCCGCATACTTCAAAGGGTCCACCGCACAGCTCGCCCAATTAGCGGGGCGATCTGCGGTGTCCGTCGCGGTCTCTTTCAGGAAGACGCCGTTCCTGTTGCCCTCTTTCGTCGTGGCGTCGCGGCGACACGACGTCTCCTCCCCAGGCAGGCAGGGACAATGCCTGGCGGGCATAGGCAGTCGGCCGGTCGGCTACTTGACTGAGGATTAAAGAAGCGCCGCTCCGCCGTCAGCTCTGTCGCTGGTCACGCCAGCTTTCCCGTTGCCCGATGAGTCGCCGACTCCATTAGTCACCGCTTCTGCTTGAAGGGACGACAAAAGGGTCCGCATTTGAAGGACGGGAACTCGCCTTTGATTGCTGTTTCGTCTGGATAATTGCTCAAACCTTCGACAGCGTCTGTCAGACTGGCGCCGAAGTGATTGAGAGCCTTTCCATAGGACCAGCTCACTCACAACGGCGACTGCCCAGATGAATTTCCAGGCCAAACTTAACAGCTCCTCCGCCGCCCGGAAAATCTCGGCTGGCCAGCGCTCCCAACAGCTGGGCACGAAGAGAATGGTTGGTGACGACGACGATGGCCTGGCTTTCTCCCTCCAGCTGCGAACTCGAAACCAACTCCCAAACCAACTCACAATGGTCGACAACAGCAAGGCCAACCACACAACACAATGCCATACCGAAGTCAAGCACATTGGACCCGCTTAAAACCCTCCAGGCTTCTCAAGAAACGCAAACCAATTCTACTCTGAAATTTTGACAGAATTTCGTGCCGCCAAAGTTACAACAATCATGGATGTGGAGACGCTTACTAAAGATGGAACAAATTGCCGTGCGAGAAAAGCACACAAAGGCAAATACAATTTGGCCCCATATAACCATAATTACACTCATTGAAAACTAGCTTTCTCCTACCATCCACCCTACTAATTTGTAACGTACTCTGCTAATTTCATACTAACTTCATGAAATAAAACTACCTAAATTCCACGCAAATGCAGCCTGAACCCACGAAAGGTAATTGTGCGCATTCTTCATTCTCTGATACTTAACGTAGTCGTGAGTGCCTACTTGTAGGACACCCTGACGCCAATGAAAATTTACTCGCAGCAGATCAAACTGCGTCCTATAAATCCTAGAACTGTATGTCTAGCCTCAAAATTTGGTTAACGCCATGCTCTCAGCTCAAGTGATCATATGACCCTTATAAACAATCACTAACCAAAAACCTTGTGTACTAACATGCTCATTTGCTGGATGTTGTTTCATGTCAGCCCATGTTTTTAAAGAACGCACATGACTTTGCTGTGCGCTCTAGCACGACATCTTACTCTCATCCAAAGAGCGCTAGCATACCAACACGCACCTAACCATAGGCGATATCTCTCTCACCTAGGTATCCTTAAACCCTCATCTGAACGTAAATTTTCTCAAGATATCGAACTGTGTAAATCCTTAAAACGCATCTCTAATCTCAACGTTCGATATAACATAACGCTCAGCGAAAGAATTCACCTGATCCCTGAGCACATACTAAAATAACAAAGGGAAATGCAACTCGTGTACCAACACGCTCATTTGCTGGATGTAGTTTCATGTCAGCCCATGTTTTTAAAGAACGCACATTGCTGTGCGCCCTAGCACGACATCATACTCTCATCCAAAGAGTGTCAGCACACCAATCGCACACCTAACCATAGGCCATTTCCCTGTAACTCAACTAAAAACACTTACAATGCCCTTAGAAAATCTAGAAAGGAAAACCTGCTGCTACACGAACTAGCTGGGGAGATGACAAAGGAATATTACTTTAAAACCAAAAATAAGCAAACAAACATGCTTCTAAGAAAATTCCTTTGCCGCTCTCTCCAGCATACAGCTGTCCCTCATCTCAATCGCACACGCGGCGGTCGCGGTCTTGCTGGATTGCGAGGACGCTCGAGGCAACAACGTGCACGTGCTACCAGCTGAACGGCAGCGTTACGCCTCAGTTGCGATTTCGGCCGACTTCTGTCAATCTGGCGGAGTGGATACGAGCAAGGCGTGGGAAAGAGCGTCGGTGTCCTCTTTGGTCTAGCTCCCGAGCGGTGTTTAGCTACTGTGGCCTTTCTTCTAGGACCACGACGACACTCTTTTCCACGAAAAGCTCTAAATCTCCATCGCGCATTCCGTCGGGAGGACTCGCGCTGTACACTACCAGTTCGCCGCTTGTGCCTTACTGCATGACACAAAGACCTTGTTGTTGAACTGGCCGATGACTTACCCTGGGCTCGTTTGCCCGGCCGAATGCCGCCTTTTATATTCCTTAGTCGTTCCGCTTTCTTGCGGCAACGTTTGCGACCATTTCTCCCACTACTAGGAGGTTCGCCTCGGGTGGCGTCATCGGTTGTTCTACAGCTCAATGGTGCTTCTGCACCACCTGCCGCACTACTTTGGCAGTTCCATTTCCTAGCACTGTTGCCATGTCGCGCCGATTCACCTGTCTTAACTTTGTACTCACGCACCCAACTAACCTGGCGCCTCCCATTTGACTTCATTTGCAAAGGACCCGCTGTTCCCTTTTCTTTCGTCCGGCAGTTCAGACGCATACAAATGAACTTTGACGCTGACGCAAAATGCCTAGTCCTGCTTGCTGCGCTAATGGGCTTCAAACTTTTCTGAACATGCATAGAGCTGCTTGTCTCACTCGCGACTTTGCGACGTCTCTTGCGTCTGCGCCGCTTCCTGCGACTCGTCTCTGAGCCTACCGCTTGCAGCTCAAGGTCGCTAACACTCTCACTGCACTCGTCAGCTGTCGATGCCGCTCCGTCTAGATGATTTTCGAAAAAACCACCTATTTCACACTCTAGATCGGCGGACAGCTCTATGCTATCAAAAACAGTGCGGCTGCTTTCCCGCAAAAAATCTCGCTTGTCTTGCTGGGAGCTGCCTACAACCACACTGTTCTCATCCTCTACCTTCGCTGCTTCTCCTGAGCTTTCTCCGGTGTTCTTGCCTACTTCGACCTCATTTGCAAGATCCACCATCGCGACAAACACAGTTGAGATCTGTGCCAGATTGTCTACAGCTATTCTAGCTGTTTCGCTTACAGTTAACTGGCACAGCACCTCGTCGCACTCGCTCTGGCTTTGTCGGCCCCTCTAATTATAGCAACATCTTCCGCAGCTCTCACATTCGGTTCATCTGCGAACCTGCTGCGCTCTTCACACGTGCTAGCCTTCTCTAAAGCTCTGGGCTGCACCTCGCACTTCTCGTGCGCTACACTTGCGAATGGCTGAAACTTCCCCCTCCTTGCCTCGACTTTTTCTTCCGACAGTTCAATAACTAGGCTGAGTGCTCGCTCACGCTCTTCACCTCGCTCCCATTTTTCTATCTCCCACTTTCGCTCACTATCCACCTTGGTGCTATAAGAGACACGCGGACCTCCCTCAGGCTTGCTTTTACTACCAGCACAACGTCGCGCGTTCTTCACGGGAGCGTTCGTGAGCTTGTACTCTATTCGCTTTCTGTCAACTCTGGTGCCAAAGCACCGCAGTAAAGCTGCCTTAGCTACATCGTACCTATTGAACTGTTCCTCGGAAAGGTATAGTATCCTACCCATCAAGTTGCTCGGAAGGACACTCGATAAGGCGAAAGACCAATAGTCCTTGTCGAGCTCTAGTTCTCTGCAAACTTTCTCGTAAGAGGTTAGATAACTCTCTAAATCCTCGCCCACTTCGAATGCATGGATCCTCGAATTTACTGCAGCCGATCTAGGGTACTGTATTGATCTTTTTCTCTCTTCCTGTTCTAATTTCAGGCTTTCCTCCCACTGCTCTCTCTCTTTCTGTCGTTCCGATCTTTCTTTTTCTTCTCTTTCTTTTCTATCCCTGCTTTCCTTTCGTTTCCGTTCCTCTCGTTCGCGTTCCTTTCGCTCCCGTTCCTCCATTTCCTGTTTTTCAAAAATCTCTACTGCGTTTTTAATCTCGTCCTCACTGGCTTTTTGCGAGATCAGCCTCCAAATCGCTGTCCTGCCCATTCTTTCATCTACTTCAATACCTAGATGCTTACTCACACTCAAAAGTTCATCTCTTAGCATTGCCTTCCACGACATGATTGCCGTTGTACTTTGGTCCTGCATCTCACACATAATTAGGGGATCCCTACAACTCAGAACTCACAAACGGTAATCTCCCTAATCCACACACAATCCAGCTTCTAATAAACTCACACAATTGAAGCCTGGAAAGTCAAAGCAAAGACCAAGCACTCACCACAGCACAGCACCACGTCGTGAAGCCATCTCACCGCTGCCAACCAGTTGTTGGATGTTGCCAGGAAGGAAGGTCGCTGATGGCATCCCACCGCGGCCACCAGTTGTTAGGTTCGGAAGGAAGTAGGTCGTTGGAGGAGGATACGGAAACAGAACAAGGGTTTTATGACATTATTTACACATATTTACAGAAAAGAAGGGTTAGTGGTTTCACAAACCACGAGCGTGGTGGTTGAACGTTACATAGTTCAGAGCTCCGTCCAGCACTCTGCGGCTTCGTTTTATGCCCTGTCAGGCTCCTCCTCTCCGAGTCGAACACCAATCACGCACACACAGGTGAGGGGGGCGCGCATGCACGGTCCACGTGAACACTGCACTGTGGTGGCGCCAGCAGGGCTCTTCCTCGTCGTGTGTGTGCCGTTAGTCGAGAGTTCCCACAATCCTGGCCGCATACTTCAAAGGGTCCACCGCACAGCTCGCCCAATTAGCGGGGCGATCTGCGTTGTCCGTCGCGGTCTCTTTCAGGAAGACGCCGTTCCTGTTGCCCTCTTTCGTCGTGGCGTCGCGGCGACACGACGTCTCCTCCCCAGGCAGGCAGGGACAATGCCTGGCAGGCATAGGCAGTCGGCCGGTCGGCTACTTGACTGAGGATTAAAGAAGCGCCGCTCCGCCGTCAGCTCTGTCGCTGGTCACGCCAGCTTTCCCGTTGCCCGATGAGTCGCCGACTCCATTAGTCACCGCTTCTGCTTGAAGGGACGACAAAAGGGTCCGCATTTGAAGGACGGGAACTCGCCTTTGCTTGATGTTTGGTCTGGATAATTGCTCAAACCTTCGAAAGCGTCTGTCAGACTGGCGCCGAAGGGATTGAGAGCCTTTCCATAGGACCAGCTTACTCACAATGGCGACTGCCCAGATGAATTTCCAGGCCAAACTTAACAGCATGCACCACGCTGCAACCCCTCACCATTCAACTCGCCAGTCAAATGTAGCCGTTGTGAGGCTCGCGAGAATACGGCACATTCCTCCGTGAACATACGCGAGCATGAATCACCGGCTGATTTCCTGCGTCTAGAGCAAGGAGAGAAAGCCACAACTTGAACCGAAGGGCGATGCATTGGTTAATGTACTTATATATTAGATTGTTATACGAAGCTCTTCGAGACAGCGTAGCGAAGAACTTTTTTCTTGGTAATATTTAAGAGGATGGATTCTGCCGGCGTCTGTGTGTTATAGGTGCCTACATGCTACTTAAGCTAGATATGACATCGGAGGCAGAAATGCCTTACGAGAGCAGGATTGGGTATGCAAGGGAAGGAAAAAGCCGACAAATACGTGGTCTCCCCATTCCCACGTCAAAAGCGTAACGGATGTGATGCAGGTAGGTTTGGAGGTTACCAATTGAGCTAATGTTAATGTCTTCGAGAAGCACGAAACGAAAGTTTAAAGCTTGACGCTGCTGCGAAGTAGAAGATACAGGAGTTACAATATATACTTTTGCGAGATTCAGGGGCTCGCAAAGTAGAGCTAGGTTTGCTGTAATGACAAGCCATTTTATAGCTGCAACCCGGCTGCTCCAACAAAACGCTTCTTATTGTTTCTAACACATCCCCGTTCCACATTACACGGATTGATAATCAAACTAAGGCGGCATCGGTAAACACGGCGTACAGGTGAAGCATAAGAAAATGTGTCTAGGTGCCAGTGAAAGCGAAGTGGAAGGTTTTTGAGTCTATGTCTATTGACTGGAGAAAGTGACGTACGTTGAAAAAACATATTTTTTGCTCTTGGTCACCTCTTGCTCGTGGCGCGTACCCACTGTGGGGGATCGGCAGAACATTGAGTGGTTTTATATTTCATCGCTGATTCCTTTCACATCAAGAGTACTTCCTTTTCGTTGGTAAAGCATTCGACTTACTAAAATATACTCGCACAATTTGTCCAAGGCCAACTAGATCCGCTTTTCAACCTCGAAACTCTTGTAGTTGGCGTTTGGTTTGTGCGGCGTCACCAGAAAAAAAAAAACATCATCATGGTTTGCGGCACGCGCTTAATTCCTTCAGGATTGCGACTGTTATTATTATTCTTATTATATTTAATGGTGTTGTGACGACAACCAAGATCTCGTATAGATAGCGCTCACCCCCAAAGGGGAATGGGCCAAAAACCAGGCGGCAGATCCTCTTCATCTACGCCGCCTTCATCTTTTGCTTCGCTCCCAAACACAAGTGCCGATTTCTCAGGAGCGGGATGCAAATGTTCTTTTGCGCGCGACGACAAATGAAAAAAGAGAGAAATAAAAAGAAGAAAGTCTATAGGAGTGAAAAATTTCTTCGCGCGGCGAAGAAACTTTTCGCGTACATACCGTTCGAATTTTTCGATCCCGTGTACACATCGTGCGGAAACGAACTGCTGTAGCAGAGCACAGCATAGGCAGGTATAATGCTGTATAGCAAGGGGGTGGTAAGCGGAAGATACGAGAGGAGGACAGACGCCAGGGTGAGGAGTAAAGAAAGAAAAAGAGGATAGACTGAAACAGCGTAGAAAGAGAGAGAGAGAGAGAGAGAACGAAGGGCAGGAAGTAAAATGCGGAGAGAAAGAGAGCGACATATAAAGACCGACTGAAATATATAGAACGAGAAAGCGGGAAATACAGAGAGAGAAATAAACATAAAAGGAGAAATAAATATGGAGGTGAATGTGAAGAGGTGGGGAAGGATAACAGCTCCGCTACTACCTATCTTCGAACCTGTTGTGCGAATGTGCCCAAGTCTTTTCATTCCCGTATACGCAACACTCCTAACGAATCTATTGGAGCGCGATATCGCGGTTAAAAGCTGTGAAGGTACTCTTACGAAGCATTGTGCTTGAGTACGCCGTTAAAGATCCTCCTTGCAAAGCAGAGAGAAAGACGAAGATGACATGCCGCGCGAGATGCTGTCATTCTGTGGTAATTGCCGCTTGTGGATACCGTACTTTACAAGCCTCTGTGTCTCCCCTATACTCGTAATCCCCGTGACAATGAGATGCATGTAACTAACGATTCAGGCCGCTGGATGTTGGATGTTGGATACGAGCGGTGTCAACGTTACGCGCGCTATATAGGCCACTTTTGAACACCTGAAGACAACCCATTGTCTATGTAGTTGCGGCAGTATGTAAATAATGGCTTTAATGAACAAAAAGTTTAATCGATGTGCTTGACGTGAAACATTCAATGAAGTCAGAGAAATATTGATCAGTGGGTACGTACTAACAACATGACAACATATGCCGAGGGTATTAACTGTTCATAAGTTCGCAGTTTTATTGACTTAATGAATACCAGCTGATAATAAAGTCAATAAATGCATAGGGAATATTATTTGCACTGTATAGTGGTAATAATAATATGAATGTGAAGTGGACGAAAAGACAATTTGTCGCCGGCAATGACTGAACATGCAATCTGACGATAAGGTTTCAGCTTCGGTTCCTTCCGGCGGCAAGCTGCCTTATCGTTCACTTGTTGCACATTTATACCTCAATCTCCACCATGCAATTGAAACAGCACGTTTTATAACGTCCCCAATGAATTGCTTAGCTTCATTATCTGATGGTTTTCATGAAGGTTGTGTCAAACAAAAAAATGAGCCCTTGAAATTTCGTTCTTCAGACTTTTTGGCCGCATATATTGCTATTGTAGTGAAGAGGAGAAAGAAGAAACGTTTGGGCGTCTGTTTCTGTGCAAACGTTTCAATACTAATATTCCCTAATTAGGTTTGTTGTATTAAATATATTCCTAGCTTATACGAGAAGTATTGCGAAGAAACACTAAAAAATTAACCCAACACTCGGCAGATCTCCTGCATAGGATATGAGCGATGAGAAGAGGTGAAGAAGAAGAAGGCGGCGCGGAGCGAGCTGAAATTTCGCAGCGCCTCCCAGATGCGCGAGCTCTTTTGCTGCTGCTGCTCGGGCGGAACATCGGACAACAGTGACGTGTCCATCTGCACCGAGCGATCCTTCAGCTGCCACGCCTACAGCTCCTTCAGCTCTACACTCACAGCAGCCGCCACACTTGACATCCTGAAGTGAGACAATGTGGTATTCTTGCTGACCGACCTCTTGCCAATCTTGATTTCCGGCATCTGGCCGAGCTCCAGCACCGCAGGCCCGGTCGATGGCGGCAGGGACTGAGTGTTCAACGATGCCACGTCCTCTGCAGCGACACAGGTTAGCCGTGGACAATGATAATGACGAGACGGGGCTCTCGGCTTCGATGACGGCAAACGACTCTTGCACTTCTCGCCAGAGCACGGCCACGTTGATGCTTATACTTGTGTCGATGTGCTCCGCACACGTGCCGGGGCTGCCCGCCTTCTCCGGTAGACCACTGTTGGCCTCGGTACACGTTCTTTTTCGGACGCCAGACACCACAGTGATGCCATGCAAGTGTCTTGTAGCCACTGGTGACACGTCATGGTACCTCAAGACGTCTTTGGAAGTCTCTGAATTGGTTCCCATCCCTCTCAGTCGGCCTGCGAGATCGTGGCGACTCTGCCCGCCAAGTGTCGGTGCGGACCATTTCGTGTAGGCGTTGGTGTTCCTCGTTGACTTCCGGAGCTGATCGGCACGGCTGATCTGCCGGAGCTTCTCGTAGGCAAGTTGGCGTCTTTATGGCGCGGACAGTTCTTGCCGCTCCTGATGAAGAACATCACAACGGCTCTGCCGAAGTGGCCGATGGCGCTCTTCTTGCGGTGCTTCATCTTGTACGACCTGTCATCTCTCTGCTGCTACGTTGATGCTTCAGCGTCTGTGCTATTGCCGTCGGTGTAGAGGATGGGCCTTTCGAAGACAGCGGAAAAGACGGCTATTTTTGGGGGGCAGGCAGGTCCCGAACAGCAGATCTCGTGCAGCCACACTCGCTCACTAAGAAGCCGCTGCATCCGACTGACCCTGCCACCACATCACCGTCTGTGTTTACGTCTTACACCGAGCAGACAATACCCGTCCGCTGTTGAGCGCGCCACTTGGCGCGTCCGTAGTCTCCATCAGACTCTCTCGCCTTGTCCACTTCTTCGTCCCACCAAGGAAAGTCGAATGAGGAGCACAGTGTTCAAGATTAAAACATGTTTTCAGAAATGTGCGTATAGATGGCCTTTTGCGGCCAGTTTGATTTCACATGATTAGATTATGCGCTAGGGCAACTTTATCATAAGAGACATCACGGGGATGTTTGTGGTTTATGCGCGGTATACTCCGTGTTTTATGGTGTCGAATAAACGATTCCAAGCAGCTATAGTTTAATGAACGCGACTTGCGCCGATGAAATCCCCTATTACATGAACATTACCATGACATTGAATAATAATTGAACGCTCTATAGTGGCTTCTCCCCTACATAGCATAACTGTCCAATAAATGAGTGGTTATCAGTAAAAAAAGTTTTACCTATTATTTATGGAAGCATTCCTGACAGTTTTCTTTTGTATGAAGCAATCCACGAAAACAGCACGCGAAGGGAAGAGCACAAAAACGATTTTTGCACCGAAGAGCACTATGCCAGAAACGTTAGGTGAAGGCATCAACGACAAATGCAATATGCACTTAACATAGTATTGATGGCATTCGTACCTACCAGCAGCCAAGCTGAGAGGCAGCCGAAACAAGCGAAGACCACGACGCACGCCAGGCACGTTATCGCACATCTTTTGCGGCATATCCCTGCTGCTGCACGTACTTCTTCATTGCCGCAAATGCTCATGAACACGGAGCATGACAACGTTGCCGTCGCGTCGACGCCATGTGCACTTCTCTCGCGTACGATGCATACCTGATCCCCGCCCGACGTTATCGCACCGCACAATCGCAGACGATGAAGACAGATTCAGGCCCCTATTACATACGCGAAAATACGTGGATGTATACTGCACTAGAAAAGGTACTGAAGTACATAACTAGTACGTGTGTTTCCTTGAAGCAGTGAGTGATGTGTTGCCATCTTACGGCTGGGGCGAAGCAGCGTAGCTCGGCCATTTTTTTTTTGGCCCGAGTGACCACTCTTGTAATTTTTATGTCAC
Organism: Rhipicephalus annulatus; assembly: GCA_013436015.1. Lineage (NCBI taxonomy): Eukaryota > Metazoa > Arthropoda > Arachnida > Ixodida > Ixodidae > Rhipicephalus > Rhipicephalus annulatus. The sequence goes on along the minus strand of WOVY01002862.1, from coordinate 44,901 downwards.
TCTATCGTCTACTGACCTAATGTGTTTGTACAGGATCACCGAAATAGTTTCAGGGTTCCTTTAACGCTTGTTTCCATCATGAACATGGGCGCAGTAGAGAAGAAAAGATAGCAGGCTGTCACCCTTTCTGGCACACCAATTTTTTAAATAAAGAAACAATATATTCCGTGTAATTTGAGACATCAATGGTTAAATTTAAATGGGAATATATTAATTTTCAACCACCTTCCATTCGAATGAATACATAACTTACCCTACGGTAGTGGCCAATGTGATAACAAGTTGCAAATAAATGACATTGCTAAGGAAATCGCTACGGAAATAGAAACCTTTGCACAACTAACTAATGAAACAGCTTGACTGCTTTTCTATCTTGAAATGTAGAAGGGCTCCCAAATTTTTTTTCACGGTGCTGGCAGCCTGGAACCTAGTGACATGTTTCTCATAGTGCCCACTGGAATTCGCCCCCTGCTAACCTGAAGCTGAGCGTTGGCTCGAATGATATGAAACCCAATTGAACTTTTTTAAAAGTAATAGAAAAGGAGGTACTGGCTCACGTTGAACTGTACAGGATATACAGGGTCTTTTCTCTGTTGACAGGTCCAATCCTTAATAAACATTTTATGACAGTCAGGCAATCACCTGTCATCTTCCCACATGAACGAACTCTGTGAAGAGGCACACACACACTTTGCCCCCTTAAAGTTACACTGAAACGAGTAACAAAAGAAAATGGTTACTTTTACTTACCTCAGCAATGGGCCAGTGGTGCATCCAGGACGCCGATAGAATAACTCATGATGTAGTTACACACGTACTCTACTATATCTTAAATTTGCAATAAAAAAAGAAGAGAAATACACAAAATAAAAGCCTCTTTTACAATTAAACAGTTTATTCCATGCTACTCTAAAGGTTATAACACTACATATTTGTTTTAATGCCGTGCACGAGTTACTCTACTTGCTGTGGAATGCAGAGGATGCCAGTGGAGTCTTGCCTATAAATTGATTTTTGTTTTTGATGTGCAATGAAAACAGATGAAACACATTGAAATTTAAGAAAATTTAGGATTCGCGAATTTATACCATGTTACCCTAATGGTCATAATACAACAGATTTGTATTTACCTACTTTTTTCTACTTTACAGGGTGTTACAATAATCGTTCTTATTGCACTGAAGCAGCTGCCAATAAGCTTTCGTTGTGAGATTGAATAAGCTTACAACAAGTTGCAGAACTAGAAGGCTAATGAAAGACCAGTGAGGCACTAATGTAGAGGTGTCTAAGTAACATCTAATTATGATGTTTTCAGCATCATAACTGCATGATAATATTGGCAGATATTTATAATGCCTGTGAAATATAAAAAAGATACCGCATAGCTGTGCTCTCAGCCTCGAGCACCCAAACAAGAAGGCAGCACCCTTATAAAAAGTTCAATCTGACCAACAGTTTTGTCTGCTGGCAGTGCTGACACTGTGGCCAGGCCGAATGTAATAAAATGTGTAACAGTGAAAACAGATGGCGGAGGGAGTCCACTGCAATAGAAAAAAAAAGCCGTTGGTATGCTTAGTGCCAGGCCAAGAATTATTCAGGTTGGAAATGCTCTACTGCCGTAAACGCAGGCGAAGTTGAGTGGGTGTATCAAATCGCAGAGAGATGGACTTGTCCCGAAATTGCGCGAATGCTGCAGTCAGACCACCACTGCAAATAAAACTCCCACTGAAACAAAGAGTGCACCAACAAAATCTCACATTAACATCGCCTATGTAAACAATCATTTAGCAAGGTTCTGGACATGTACAGGAATATAAGTGTCAACTTTCTAATGTAGTATTCAGCTAATTATATTCGTAACTAGATAAGGTGAGACATTAAAAATTATACCGTGAAATATTGACGTTAGAGCAGCAATATTTTATTATAGACATCCCGAATCTGCTGCTAGTGCCAGCATTTTCCGCGAATTAAATAGGCACGATTTTACACATAAGTAGCATCAATTTTGCAACATCAGCGGATGCCCTAAGGTGCCCATAAATTGCATTCTTGATATTAGAGAATAAACTGCGTCAGCATTGTTATCTCTCACATTAGTAATGTTCATAGAACACAATACAATATACCACAATTGTTTAAGAAGAGTATATTGTCCTTACTTAAAGCTTAGCCTATTTACATTCCGTTAACACTTATAGTACGGCCCGCTTTTAGGGGGAACGCGTGAACGCGTGGCCGCGGCCCGCGTGGCGCGATCTGGTGGCGATATTCGTAAACGTGGCGCACAAAAGCGCGAAGGCAGCTCTTGTCGGGTTTCGTCTGCTACTTTCCGCCTTGCGCGTTGCCGAGCGCTTTGGTTTTCCGCGGGGCGATTAGAGAATTATAGCTTCATGCCACCGCTGTCAGGCACTCAGCAGGCAAACAAAAAGTCCAGCTCGTTTCTTGCTGTGGCCCTCGCACAAGTTCTGAAACGATGCGATTCACACCCACAGCCATGTGATTTTGTTCAGAAGCGTGTTAAGCGCTTGATAATAATAAACGTTGGGGTTTAACATTACACAACAGCGGTATGGGCGACGCAGTGGAAGGCTCCAGAAATTTCAACCACCTTGGGTTTAAATTGAAGTACACGGGCCTCGAATATTCCCGCCTCCATGGATAAGGTGGCAGCCGGGATTCGATCCCGTGACCACGCGGTCGAGCACCATAAACCCTCTACCATCGTGACGAAGTAAGAAAACACTCGAGGATGAAATCTCTTCGAAAGATCAATATGGCGCGATCCCTAATGATGTTCTCGCTGAGGCTTGCTATATCCCGGAAAATATTAGTGCGTGACGTTTTAAATCGTGTGAGTTTTTTTATCGTGGAAGCAACTTCGGAAGAAGCTCAATATTTTATATTGCGATAACATGCACTTTTATGCGAAGTACGGCGCTTCCCCAATATGTGCGCGCATAAAAATTGAAATGCGTAAAACTAGTAAGCACGGCAGAGAAAATTTATTCGTCATATTTATTGTGACAAAAGCTGAACCAGGCCAGATCTACGACCTCTTAACGTTAGAATAATGAAAGGCTTCGTTCATTATCGGGTGATGTCACCTCCAGCATCTTGTGCGGCCTTCATTCTTGCAGGCGGAGACCTGCACAGAGCTTCCGTGAAGGAGGAAGGCGCTTAAACCGCTTAACTCTTCGTTCACAGAAGCCCAGGGGTCATCCGCCTATTTGACGTGGAGAGTATGGCGAGAGAGAGAGAGATGATTTCATTCTGCCCCACACATTTTCAATTACGTTCAAGTCAGGTGAATCGGGAGGGGCGGTGCACATCAGTACTGCCACGGTTTTCAGTGGCTTGTTTACCACGGCAGCTACAGCACGCTGACTGTATTCTTTAGTGTGGAGCTCGACTATGAGAAGCCTTTCATCCTCAGGTTTCCTGGCAATGTGACACCTAGGCGCTGGCAGCAGCGAAACTTCGTTCATCGAAGAATTACGACCCCAGCTGTGGAAATCCGCGAAAGCGATAACGAAGCCCACCACTTGCGTAACCTATAATATCAATGCTCACAGAAATGCTAGTCGTAAGCTTTGTACAATGCTCGAACGAGCCGGCTGCCTTTCATAACAGACAAGGAAATCGGTGCTTGATGCAACGAGCATGGTCGGCTTCTCCTTCCCACTATTGAAACATAGCACGGCGTTAGCGCGTTCCAAGCGCTAAGGAGAAGAAGCAGCAGACGACGCAGGGCACGAACCGCCCTTGCGATTCTGTGCACGTGCTCCACGTTTCCTAATTTGGCCTGCAGTTAGCGCCCCGTGGACCGCCGACCGCGCACTTGCGTGCTCCCCCTAACAGTGGACCGTACTGTACATTAGAAAGTTGCCAAGTAGAGAGAGAGAGAGAGAGAGAGAGAGAGAGAGAGAGAGAGAAATAGAGAGGAAAGGCAGGCAGCTTAATCAAGCTTGGCTCGGTTGGCTACCCTACACTTGTGGTGGGCGAAAGAGAGAATAATAGAAAGCAAAGAGATAAAAAAATAAGAGTAGTAATAAAAAGATTGATTGATTTGTGGGGTTTAACGTCCCAAAACCACCATTTGATTATGAGAGACGCCGTAGTGGAGGGCTCCGGAAATTTTGACCACCTGGGGTTCTTTAACGTGCACCCAAATCTGAGTACACGGGCCTACAACATTTCCGCCTCCATCGGAAATGCAGCCGCCGCAGCCGGGAATCGAACCCGCGACCTGCGGGTCAGCAGCCGAGTACCTTAGCCACTAGACCACCACGGCGGGGCAGTAGTAATAAAAAAATAATAATAAATAAAAAGAAGGATGAATAGTCCGCTCGAGACTACACAGCACGGTCTCAAACTGTTCTTTCACAAGCGGTCATGAAATCTGGTGGTTCTTAAGAAGTACAAGAGGGTTCTCGTGGCTTTGCACGTATGAGAAACCGTCGGCCAAGGTCCCAGGATATTCTCTTCTGTAAGCGGCTGTGAATCCAGCTGACAGAGCTTGGCTTCCATAATACGTCGTTCGGACTGGTATGCTGGACAAGAATGTGCCCGAACGTTTCCTCGCAGGCGCAGATGTTGCATGCCGAAGTGCTCGCCATTCCAAGGAGACCAGAATACGCATTCGTAAATGCCTCGCCAAAGCTCATGCGACGCAGTAAAGTTTCAGCGCATCGTGGGAGCCCGGATGGCAAACGAAGTTGCAAGTTTGGGTCGATAGAATACAGGTGCGTGTTGGAGAAACCCAGCGTATTCCATTGTAGGAGGGATATACGGCGAGCAAGTGATTGTAGTCGCCTTGCAGCGTCTGTTCTCAAGAGTGGTATGGGCGTACGCAGCTCTTGGTCATGAGCCGATCAACCAACTTCATCCGCGTGGTCATTGCCGACAATTCCGCAATGACTCGGCAACAACTGAAATACAATATCGTGACCCTCCTTGAGCGCCTTGTGGTAGTCATGCTTTATCTGATATAGTAATTATTCGTGTAAGCCAAGTACAGAGATAGGTGCCTGTCTTTTTTTTCCAAGTAGAGAGAATGAAAGACAAGCAAGGACCTAAACCACAACCACAAGCAAAAACCCAAATTTGTCTAGGAAGATATGCATGCATGGTTAAAAAAAAACCTTCCAGTGAAATTCGAGTTGTGGGCAGGCAATCTCCTGTTGTAATTGAATCGCTGCAGCATCAGCAGTTTATTGTGAAGCTCACATAGCAAGGCACGTTTAGTGACTATATACTTGAGTATAAGCACAGTCCTTTAATACCATTGAAGGACTCTGGTATAAGCTTCCCCGTGTATAGCCCGGGCCCCTCCCCCACCCTCTATTCTGATCTTCTCTAAATATTGCACTTTTGTTGACTTGTAGCAGCACAGTAAGCTCCGTAGACAGCTTACCAATGGATATCAGAAGAAGCGGTTTACTTGCCATGGCCTGAAAATACAACTGAAAAAAAAACTAGCTTGGCCTCCCCGAACGAATACACTAGCCGGTAATTTCGCAACTGCGCCAAATCCAGAAATGTGTATGCCACTCGTATGACTAAAAAAAGCATTATCAATATTCTCTATTATAATAAAAACAAGCTAGTGCTACAAAATGCATTCCCTCATTTTTATTTTTGGCGGTATATGTTTAATGAAGCCCGATTTCACCTTGCACACTAAGTGTGGCACCCAAATTATTTTTGTGACCTTTTATGCCCATGCCAAATTGTGCTCTCGATTTATCTCTAGCGAAAGCTGTTCCACTTCATTTATTTTTCATGTCTGTACATCTATGTAATGAGAGATGAAATGGATCTTTCGTTCCAAGGATGAACATTGTGGGGGTCCGCCGTTACTCCAAAAGAACGGAATGCTGGTTGCAGTTATTAAAAAAGGCATTATTTAGCAACACTTTAAAACCATCGCAGCGACAAAATCAAACTTCTATGAACCCTTCTGTTCCAGTGCTGTTAACCCTGGCTCTGGCGGTGTTACGAAGCGCGCCTCCGACGACGTTACGAAGGGCGCCACGAATCTCACCGCTGCAACCACTGTTACGAAAGACGGCAACGCCAACACGGTCCCGAAGGCGCCACTTCTTCGAACTCCACCGGGAAGGTCATCAGCCGTTTGGTAGCATAGGTTTCTCAGCTCGCGACTGCTTCTGAGCAGAGGTGATGGACGAGCGGACGAGACGATGGTGAGTTAGCAAGGTTTATGTACAGCAAAGACATAGAGGCGTTACAAATTCGGCACTGGGGCCGACAGCTTAGAGACTCGGACAGCCGAGCTCCCTCCTCTGCCACATAGGTCTACTGTTCGCTACGCGCCCCAGGGCTTTTTTTATATGCACCGGGTGGATTCTTCGAGTAACCAAATGTCCAACCAGAAGCACCACTGGTCATGAGGTCAGAATCCTCCAATGGGGTTGCCGCTGGGCCGCGCCATTCTCATCGAATCCGGAGCCGCTGTGCGTGGTTGAAGTCAAGGAGGAGTGACGTCGCCACACATTGCGTCAGACTCGCCAGACAGGAAGGCGCCGATTGCTTCGACGGGCTGTCGGGCTAAGGGAGCTCGCAGGTGCGTGACAGACCTGCACCGCCGCGTGATGACGCCATTGGGTTTATTGCGTCAGGCGGGCTCGATTGCTGGCCTTGACACAGATTGCCTTTGCAGAAGCATCGGCGTTCAGTGCGGACTCCCAGGCGTAACAGCACCCCCGCCGCCAGACAATGCGCCGGAAAGACGAGCTGCATCCACGTGGCTCGGATGTCGGGCGCGCTCGTTCGCCAGGTCCCTCCAGGTTCACCTCCAGGGTCATAGGGAGAATGCAGCTCCAGACTCCGTTCCATGAACACATCCCGTACTTGAGGACGGATCCCAGCTCCACTGGCTTTTCGGCACAACTTGCCGGCCAGCTTTGCTCGTCTCTTCTGACGATTTTTGGTCTCAGCACTTGTCGATGGTTCTGCAACTTGTCAAGAACGGTTCGACAACGGACAACACACGACACAAGCAAGTGCCCTCGGTCACCCGACAGAACACCAGACAAAGTATAGTACAACATATATACCTAGCTACGTGCCTATCGGAATTTCGTTCCCTCTACACCAAGAGGCACATGTGGGACACAAGACTCTTAAAGTGAGAACTCAAATTTTTACACGTACAACAACATAACGAAATAGAAACATGCTCTCGTCCAGAGTGATCTCAACGAGGTTGGCTCGTTGAGATCACTCTGGACGAGAGCACTCAGCTAAGGCCGTGATGAGGACAAAATGTTGCCCCGAATCGCCAGCGAGAAACCAAAAGGGGGAGAAAGTACTAACTAAAACGCACGGCTCAATGTGTCTGCATTAGCGTTTAGCTTTTCTTTTTTGTAGCGAACGTCAAAGTTATGCTGTTGGAGTATCATGCTCCACCTCAGTAACCGGCCACTTTAGGGCGACATGTTATTTAACCAGGTTAGAGAACAGTGGTCCGTTTCGACCACAAACCTCGAACCGGAGACGTAAGAGGCTAGCTTTTGAACGGCCCACACGAGGCAAGCGCCTTCCTTTTCAGAGGTACGGTATGCATCTTCCCTGCCGCTGAGTTTTCGACTTAAGTACAAAACTGGCCTTTCGTTACCAGCACTGTCATCCTGGCACAATATAGCTCCCATGCCGCGATCACTCGTGTCGCATTGATCACTCGCGTCGCATTTTGTTCGGCCGCCTTCCTAATTTCACTTCATAAATGGTAGCAGAAATCTTCGATATTACTTTGGCGGGCCCTTCCCAATGAACCTCAATCTTGTTCTTTTTGTACGTCTGCAGCAGCATTACCTGACTACCAACTTTAAAGGTGCGCTTTTTCGCTGATTTGTCGTAGTACTCCTTCGACAACACTTGTGCAGCCTTCATGTGGCTTTCCACAAGATCTTTCGTTTTTCCACGATTCTGAAGGAGGTCTAGAACATATGCAACTAAATTAGTGTCCTCGTCGAATCCCTCCCAGGACTAGCGTAGCATTCGTAATGGTGTTCTCAAACTCATGCCATACACAAGCTCTGCAGGGCTTAAACCAGTGCTCTCATAAGGAGCTGATCTCAAAGCGAACATAGCGGGAGGAATACACGCTTCCCAGTCGCGTGCTCGTAGCAGAGAGCTCTCAGTATCCGTTTCAGAACGGAATGCATACGCTCTACCGGATTAGATTGTGGGTGATGGATCGAGCTGTGCACTACTTTTATTCCGCATTTATCCATAAAAGCAGAGGTAAGGCAGCTGGTGAAGACACTACCATTGCCGCATTGGATTTCAGAAGGAAATCCGACGCGTGCAAATATAGATAGCAGTGCATCCACGACATGAGGGAAATTAAGCTCCTTAAGTGGTATCGCTTCCGGAAATTTTGTGGCTACACAGAGGGCCGTCAGGATGTAGCGACAACCTTGCCTTGACTCTGGCAATAGCCCGACGATATCAATTACTAGGCGCCAAAAAGGTTCTGTGATAATTGGCAGAAGCTTCACGGGTGCCTTGCACTTGTCCGTGGATTTCCCCGCTCTCTGACAAGTGTCGCATGAGCGTACAATGTCTTCGATATCCTTCCAGCATTTCGGCCAATAAAACTCAAGGGAAACTCTAGCCTTGGTCTTTTTTATGCCGAGATGCCCTGCCCACGCGTTTTCATGCCCCAGATCCAATAGTTGGCGACGATATTTTTGTGGCACCAAGAGCTGCTCATACTTGCGACCTTGGGCATTTGTGTAGCTCCGATACAGGAGCCCTGCTTTCTCAAAAAAGGAAATATTCTTCTTCTTTTTTTCCAAGTTTACGCTTTCCATTAGCGCTTTAATCGAGAGGTCCTCACGCTGCTCACGAATGAGCGTTTCTCGATCAACCCTCGACAGCTCACTCCAACTTTCCGCTACAGGCGAGAGCGTTGCACCCTCTCGCTCTGACTCAATGGCGCCATGGTGTCTCCTCCTGCTACGGAAACAGCGCCACTCGCTTCGGCGACGGCCCGCTCGAGTGTCTGCTCAAATGACTCACGCGGAGAATTTCGTGTCTGAGGTTCCGTCGACTCGCCGCCAAGGTCACACAGATCTGCTGCTTTTGAACTTGTTGTTTCACCACATTGAACAAGATCAAGCTCCTGCGAAAGCTTCCGCGCTTGCGATCGCGTGAGGGCCATGTACGCTAAGTTGGAGAAGAACGATTTACTGTGCTCTTTGAGAAGCTGCTCTGAGTTGTTAGACAAAAAAGTGCCGCCATATCCACGAAGTGAATGATGATGAGTGGGCGAAGCTCTGGAGGAAAACCTGGTAAACCATGAATCTTCCGTACATTTTGCTTACTCGATTTTATTACAATGCTCCCCCAAGCGTACGTCGCCGCACTAAATCGAACGATTGCCTTCCACCAATGACACGTGCCATATGTGACATCATTCCTATTTTATAACATCTCGCATCTTTCATCATCAACTACAAGTACCGCCGTCTAGTTTATAACATCTTGCATATTTTCATCATCAGCTACAAGTCCCGCCATCTAGTGAGCACTGAAAGAACTAAACGAGAGGTGGCTACATGCAGGAGACGGTGCCGCCATCTAGTGAACACTGCAAGAACTAAACGAGAGGAGACGACATACAGGAGACGGTACCGCCATCTAGTGGACACTGCAAGAACTAAACGAGAGGTGGCTACATACAGGGGATGCACAGCCCACGCCTTAAGGAGCTTCGCCCCTAAAAATAAGGAAAACTATCGGGAAGCGTCACAGGCACAGCCACTTCGGTGCGAAGCTTACCGAACGGGCCTTCACTGACAACCGTAGCTTTTGGTAAGCAAGCACTCTGCTCCTCGGTGACTTGCCTAATCCATGCGCATTCTCCTGTAAAGTCATCCGGAGACACCAACGAAGAACGGAACGCGTCCATGGTTGCCGCCGAGTCACGAAGTGCTTTTCCCATTCACACTAATTTCTTGGAGGTATACGGCTCCAACAACCGCATGTTCTTTTCCGATTCTCGGATTGTTGCGAAAGCAAACTTTTGCTCACAGTTTATCACGATGGGCCCTTCCTTTTTGCAGTTGTAGCAGATTAGCGGCTTCCGTGATTCAAACGCCCGTGTGGTATCAGTGCGTTGTTTAGTACCCGCACTCGATTTCTCCGCTTCCGTTTGCCCTTTCCTCACAGTGTCCTTCATAGAAGACAGGTCCTTCTTGACGTTACGGTGCGGGGCAGGTTTCCATTGATCAGGTCAGAGAGAGAGCACCCAACGCACACGCGACGCTCCTTTTAGAACCCCGGGTCCGTGCACGCGCTGCTCTTCCGACGCCGACTGCGCGTCTCAGCGACGCCGATGCGCGTTTCTTGCAGCGCACACATACACCACTTGCGTTCCTGCAGGACGCGTACCGCGTTTGGAAGGTGCGCCAACGAGCGTCCCTCGGAGGTCATGTCCTTGCTCTGCCGGTCATAAGACTCATAACAATGTTACATGCATCAAGCTCAAAACGTAACCGTCCGTGCTTCCATCCGATCGTTCGTGTGTCGTGTCCGGGCGTGCGTGCGTGGGTCCATGCGTCCATTCACCTCGTGGATATATGATGTGATTTTTTAGGGGCGAAGCTCCTTAAGGCATGGGCTGTGCGTCCCCTGTATGTAGCCACCTCTCGTTTAGTTCTTGCAGTGTCCACTAGATGGCGGTACCGTCTCCTGTATGTCGCCTCCTCTCGTTTAGTTCTTGCAGTGTTCACTAGACGGCGGCACCGTCTCCTGCACGTAGCCACCTCTCGTTTAGTTCTTTCAGTGCTCACTAGATGGCGGGACTTGTAGCTGATGATGAAAAGATGCAAGATGTTATAAACTAGACGGCGGGTACTTGTAGTTGATGATGAAAGATGCGAGATGTTATAAAATAGGAATGATGTCACATATAGCACGTGTCATTGGTGGAAGGCAATCGTTCGATTTAGTGCGGTGACGTACGCTTGGTGGAGCATTGTAATAAAATCGAGTAGGCGAAATGTACGGAAGATTCATGGTTTACCAGGTTTTCCTCCAGAGCTTCGCCCACTCATCATCATTCACTTCGTGGATATGGCGGCACTTTTTTTTGTGCTGCCTGGGACTTTGATGTATCTAGTGCTTCGTGTGCCGACGTTGGACGACACCGACGTTTACCGCTGACGCTTGACGCATCTACTGCTCCATTTTGACGCCGACGCTGCACGACACCAACGTTTCCGTTTCGTGCTTGATGCATCTACTGCTTCCGTGTTTTTGCCGACGCTGTACGACACCGATGGTTACATTTCACTCTTGACGCATATCTACTGTTTCGTGTTGATGCCGACGCTGAACGCCACCGACGGACACATTTCACGCTTGATGCATCTACTGCTTCGTGTTGACACCGACGCTGGGCCGTATTTTCGAGAATGAAGCCAGGCGTACACGCAGTGCGGGCCACAATAAGACGCGATAGCGCGACATTGCCATCTGGCAACATTGCGTTTTGGCGGGCGCGTTGGCGGCATGTAGTGGGTCAAAGGCGGACAATATATCCTAAAACAGGCGGTCATGTATGCTCCCTAGCACGACCTTCTAGCAGATTGCAAAAGATTGTACGCTTGTCTGGGCTTTTTTTAGAGTTACTCTATATGCTCCCTACAGTATCTCTAGGCTTTCTTCAGTTCAGGTCGATGCGTGTGGGTGCATGCAGCAAGGGCTTGTTTTGTAATTTTGTATAGCAGTCAAATCATCTTCACCTAATTTGGCGTCAGATGGTCAGCAAGGTTTCTGCGCATGACACCTTTACGGCACTGCTGTCCAAGCAGCAAGATGCTCTGAACCTCGGTCAACTATAGTAGCTCTCGCAGCATCTCCATGTTTTGGTGACGACAGACTTTTGATTGGCTAACTAAAAGGGAACCTGAGAGGGTTTCGACGATTTTATACAAACACATAGGGCTGGTACACCAAGTCCTAAGGGTAGTTTAGACCTATTTATGATCTCTAATTGTGTGGTTTATTATGCTTTGAAACTGAATATTCCTGCAGACTACTGCACCTCAGCTGAACGCGCTTCCAATCGCCCATTCGCACTACGACATTTACTGGTAGCACAGCGTCACCCAGGCTCCTGATTTGTTTGGCAATGTATTGCGCATAAGTATAGATCGGCTAGTAGGGCGGCACCACCTGTCGGAGCAGATATCATATAACGTTTATAGCTACTTTTTCAGTATCCGAACTCCCCGCTTCGCCTTCCGGGAGGAGGTGGCTGGCTGCAGTTCCTGCCTCCATGGCACTGCAGTCGAACTTCGCACCAAGCAAACTAGGGTCGTGTGCTACAGCTAGGCGCGGTTTAGCCGGTGTACAACAATTTCATGTTACGAGACTCACACCGCAATTTCTTGATTTAGGCGCTAGGAGAGTAGCATAAGGCCTAGAAGCATGTGCGGCACCTTTCCGAGTTCTTGGTAAATTAATAGCTCGCGTGAGCGTGGTGCTAGGCGAGCATTTGTCTATTAAAGATCCATTTTGTCACCCTGTGACTTTTTGTTCTTCCAGGTAGTAGGAACAAAATTTGGTGCTCAATTGTATTAGCTACGTCTCAACAAAGCCTCGGTAAAAGCTGTGACTCGTCTGGTTCCAGCTTAGTAGTTTAGGAGCTATTTTCGCGAGTCTCAGCATAGGGACCTTCAACGCTGTGCACATTAACAGCGATAAGCACCTCGGTGGGCCGTACTCTAAAGGAAGTGGAAACGTAGGCATTATTGTAAGGTATCAGCCACGTTTAAAATCCCACTGAAACGACGCTATTTCTCTGTTGAGCTGGTATAAACCAGTGCACTTTCTTCTGAAGTATTCATATTTATGGGTGTCTATCAGTGGGATCAGTCTATATCTATCAGTGTACTTGAGACCATTAAACAAATTCAAATTTTGTGAAAATAGGAAAACATCATTGGCACAAGAACACTTGTCACTATCACACACTATACTCACGAGCATTCAAATTTCAAAAACACGCTTAGCTGAATTCCTCGAACAATTCGGGCTTGTGAGCAGCAAAAAAAGCATGAGCCAATGTGTTGTGTACAGGTATAACCATTCGGTGATTTCGCTTGTTGCATTATGAATGTACAACAAATGACCACTTTCTGCACTTCAGGTAAATCTTCTAGCTAGGTGTACCATTGAGAGCTATATAGTCACTGGAAATGCAATCTTCATTTTTTTTCTCACTCAGCTGGAGTATCTGAAGTTTCCACCGTTCTCGAGCGGCGGTGGAATAGATCAAGCGTTCACTTAATTCGCTGGTTGCAATCTGCACCGTCTTCCTGGTTGTTTTTGCCCTTGTTTTTTTTCCCAGTGTTCTCGCTAAAACGACACAAGACACGCAAACCTCTGTTAGCACCAGTCATGCCCACACAGTCCTTGTAATGAATATTTCTTGGAGACGCACTCTCGCTGTGTCAGTAGATGTATTATTTGTATTCTGCATAATAAATGAATATTACCGGAGGTTCTGCCACTTTCTCACGGACCACCGAAATTTTAAGGAAAATTGAAGCACACTTTTTTTTTCTAATTACTCAAAAAAACTGGAGCCAGGATTCTTCTGGTGGATCGCAAGGCAGCAGCCGTTGGTTGTACAGGTAGCCTTTCCTTTGCGGCTTCATGACAAGTACATTGGAAGGTTCGCAAATAAAATAAACGAGGAACTGCATCACTCCTATAGTTAAACAGCCTTCTTACTCTCCTGATATAACCCCCTACAACTTCTGGCTGTTTTCCAAACTCACAAGAACATTGAAAAACGCCAGGTCTGTGTAGAAGGCGCGGCACAGTCATAACGAAAGTTAGAAAAACGGACTTTGAGAGCCTTTTCAAAACACTCATTGGGTAACTACTGCAAGCACACTTGCTTGATACCCACTAGGGCATTAATAATAAGCTTTTGGGTAGTAGGCCAGTATTCGCTATGGTATTTTTCGTCATTCTTCTAAGAAACATGGTATCCGCCAAACACTTGCAAGGAATTTCGTGTCTATTGTTTATGCAGTGGCTGATGACGAGAAATTATGGCTGAAGTGGGTATGCACCACAGGTAATAGGGGAACAAGAACAAGCTTTTTTATTAGGTTGGAGCATTGGACGGCCCACTCGTTACGCTATTCGCATTGTGCGACGACTGGCTGTTCTTCGCTGTTTTAAAAAGCCTTATAAGTCATATTAACGCAACTGCTTAAGGCAAGTTTGCCAACAAGAATACTGGGCTAGCATCCAGCAGACCCGGGTTTCGAGCCCCACTGTCTTTGGTGCTAGGTTTTTTTTCTATATTCACGCGATGTGGTTACGGACACCGGCGGCGGTGGCGGACAACTGCGCGTGACCCGAGTTGTGATCATGACAGGTTTCGCTGTAAAAGACAGCGATTTCTGACAAGGGAGGACATTATGGCTGTATCGACGGCTGAGCTAAACTCCATTCCGAAAGGGGCCTTCTCAGTGCGTGGTGTCCTAAGGGGACTACTTTGAGGGTTATTAGGTTTCCAAGGCTCCAATTATGCCAGTTTTTATTTCTTCCACCAAAGGTCGCATAATCTTCGAAAGAACCTCGTAAAGGCCAGTGCCCAGCCTTGCCCATATAGCAGCATCCCTCGAAGCGTGTTGCACACAGACATTACAGCGAAGTTCTTGCGTGGGTATCGGAACACTGCACATTGGTACATGTGCGTCTTATTGGCATGTGTCACATATGAAATATACAACACTGAGGTCAGGAAAACCAGAAAGCAAGACAAGTGAGCTTGTTTGTTACAAGTGACTTTTTATTTTTCTTTGTGACCTCAAACCACGAGGCACCCGACGCAACAAATCTACATTACTCTTTCACAAGTACTTTTGTATTCTCTTTCCTCATAAATAAGACGCGATGCACCTAGACGACGCGATATCAGCTTTGGTCTTAAACCCTCAGTGTGAGGCGAGTTACAGAGAAAGCAGCAGAGAAGGAAATCTAGACGAGACACTTAAGAGAGAGGGCATGGCTCGAGTGCCACACCAAGTGCACCTGAGGACTGCACAACTTATTACACTGATGTCCTTTACAGACCTGTATATTGTCTAGAAGGAATGTCATAGAAGTCTTGCCGGCATTGCAGATCGTGCCAATGAACAAACAAAGAGAGAGAGCAAGAGAGAGAATTTGCATTACAGTAAAGAATGTGGCAAAAGACAGCTATTCCAGACGAGAATCTGAGGATGATTGCATCCTACTGTAATGTAACTGTGATAATGTGCTGTTTCAAAAGAAATCAAGCACTGAAAAAAAATATATCTTCTCAGGCATGATCTGTATGGCCATCTCTTACTTGTCTCGTCTGCAAGTGCCCAGAAAAGTTGCCCATGGCATAAAGGAAAGCATGGAGTTCCAGCAAGAAGGTAAGGTAGACCTGATGCATACAAATATCAACAAGTAAGACTGTGCCCGGCTTTCATTACACTTAATGAAAAAAAAAGGAGAGAGAACCCTATGGCAAAACAATAATGCGCCTGTAAAAATGACATAAAAAACAGTAAAGCTTGATTTTGTTTTCCTAAGATAGAAAACAGCACACCAATTACTCTGGAAGCAGAGCAAATACAGAGAACAACTAGAGTGCATATGTAGAAAAAATATCAAGCTGGATTGGTGTCATCTGCCAATCCATCCATATCAGCCAGGAGGATTCAAAAGAACAATCAGTGTTACTTGTCAGCAGCACATACAGTGGTAATGTGACAAAGCTATGCCTCAGATTATAAATATATATATTTTAAATCCATCTAGAAAAGTAGCAATACAAAAAATATGTCGATACAAAAGGCATTGGGGAAGGGGTGGAAGGGGTTGGGGGTCCAAGCATTTTCAAAACAACTGCAATATTGCTACCAAGTGCTTCCTGGCACCAAGACTCAACTCAAATAGATTTTTATTTTTCTTATTACAAGTCACTTCACAATGGCCAAATAAGTAGAGGTCAGGGCAGCTACCCTGTGAAACAAAACTGCTTTCTAAGAATATAGTGGTTCGACCTGCCACTATCATTTGCATAAACATTTAAAAAAGGACACAAAGGAGGCAGTATTGAAATAGAGGAGAGAACCACACCAACCATCCTGTAACCAAGTATAAACGTAATGCGTTTTCAAAGCAGACAACTGATAAATAGGGAGGACTAGATAGAGATGTGTACTTGTATACCAGCCAATCCAGGCTCTCAATGGGGTATGCAGATGGTGTTGCGATTTCAGTTTCTATCAACGCTCATTCGACAAAGAATTTCACAGCACCAATTCTATAATTGAAGGTGATCAACAGTTATAAAACATTTAGTCTTCTACAGCAAACTCTGACTTTAGCCTACAAAAACTGGCAAGCTCTTAACAAGTATTATGCAATATTCAAGCAAATAGTTAGTTCTTTATCGTAAAGGTACAGCAATACCTTCACTGTGATATACTAAGCTACGCAATACAGTACATTATTGTGCTTTACCAATTACAACAGTTTGAAATAATATTTCTATTGTAATTATGTATCTTGGAAATCAGTGCTGAACTATAATATAAAGTGCAGTGTAATACGGCACCTCAAGAATCTAATCATTCTTGAAACAATCAATTCTTATCGCATTTCTAAATGCATTCTCGGCACAACATGGTCGTGCAAGCCTTACAAAAACAGCCCAACAACAGCATCTGTTACATAACACAGATAAAGCAGCAGTCAAATGTGTTGCACAAGGCACTAAAGACACTTGTCACTGTTGCTACAGGTAGATGCTTAACCCTATGTTTGACAAAACAGGAATCATGTTTTCTATGTAATATGCAGCACTTATGCAATCCACAACTTAAAGTACGCCAATATGAAGCACCGTGTGAAATCTCTCTCAAGAATGTAACGCAACACATCATGCCGCACCGTGTAGTTGCTCTCCCCCCAATCATTCTTGAGATTTCATTCATGAAAATTCAACCTCAAAATGCACAACGGCTTCTCATCACGCAACAACCATATGCAAAGCAAACAAATGAAACCAACACAACAGCTCCCATGTGCCTGGGTTGCACAAAGAAGCGTCCAAGCAAGCACCCGAGATTCAAAGCCCCTAGTATATGCAACATTGCCAAAGTTCAAGCATTCGCATTAGAAACAAAAGTCCCAAAATGCATCACGGGGTCCAGTCTGGTTTGAGAAATGTCTGCATGTTAACAAGGCATGTGGGGGAAAAGAAAAAAGAAGAAAGCACTTATGCGTTTGCCTTATGAGCCCGTCAACAAGCTGTGGTAAACCACTCAAATACAAAAAAAATACGGGCCTAACGATAATAGGAACTAGGAGAAAAAGCCGCAAGAGATTCGCTCTTAATGGTGCATCGACCCTTGCAATGCACAAATAGTCATAACCATAATAATATTATAGCTATTGGTCATACTTTTAAGGCTGTACAATCCTCACACCTCAAGAGAAAACAAGGGGGCCACTGACAGAATGGGAGGGCTCAGTGCTTAGAGACCAGGAACATCTAACAGGCCTGAGAAACACTGAGGAGGCTCTGGTCCCCATTTCAGCAAAGTTCATGAGCCCCCGAATGACACCTCCTAAAAGGGACACCTTTGCTATGTCTCAGTTTAGCATCATTAGTTAAGGCTGACAACGATGTGAGCATCTTGTTGCCAGACAATATTGAATGGATCGTCAAGAATTCGTTCCATCTCAGATATAATTGGCTACCATTTAGCGGAAATCCGTTTCTGTTCTCAACTGCACCATGAAGGAGATTTTTAGATGAGAGAATTTCATCATGTCAAAATAGCGACTAATGCTAGACATGCTCACTGAATACGGCCCATTGGCTAATTAATTAATTAATCACATACAGTCAAGAGAGACTTTAGATGTCCACAGTGCCCAAAAATAGTATCTACACATCTACAACTCACTGGATTAATGAGAGCACCTAAAAAGCAGCTGCAGCATACTCAGCTACTGCCCAGTACACTCATCAGGAATGGATATGGCTTACAGGTTAGCCTCGCAGAGAATATTGCTTAAGTTGATGATAGAGACTGTTGGTTGTTAGCTAGGTAGATGTCCCAGAGTAAGTCACTATATCTCTGATTACTTATATACCGACTACTGCTATCTGAAAAAGTAACAAATATGAAAAAAATGTAACCGGGACACTATCACACTTTGCCGACCAACAAGTAAGATAATATTAAGTAGTCAGTCTTGCAGACCGACAACAACTAATATTGTGCGCATAAAGCATGCCTGTTACCTATTAAGGCGATATTAGATTGTATTGTGTGTGTGCACCAAATGTTATCCCTACTGCTCTGACACAGTGCACTGGGCAGTGTTAATTCTGCAGGACCTGCCAGACCTACCACAGCCACGTAATTACACCTGCTTCTAATTTATAGCTGCGAGATGAAAGGCCGATGCACTACATTCAGCTATCATTTATTATTAACAGATCTAGAGCCCTGCATCCTCAACATAGCTGGCTTATTGTGGCGATAATGGAGAAAACTAAAGAGAGAGAAACAGAGGGGAAGGGGAGAGACAACAGAGGACGAGAGGAAACATAGCACTTTTTTTTGCCTTTTCCTGTTCCAATGAGAGAGTTGCACATTAAGTACACTATCTACACACACACACATGCACACACAATCAACACAACAGCCATAAAAAACTTACCAAGTGGGATCCACTATGCCACACTATCATCAACACAATGGCGGCAGAGGCAAGTGTCCTGGGAACGACAGGCATCACAGCGATGCTGTCTTCAAGGCTTCCAAACCCAAGCCGCATGAAGTAATGACAAACAAAGAACACAACAAAGTTTTTAGCAAAAGACCAAAACAAGGTGAAGAAACAGGGGGTTGGATATGGGAACCAGTGGCAGCATTCTTGTGCCATTTAGAGAAGAAAAGCAAACAATGTATCTAAGTTAACCCATGGGAGAAAACAAGTGAGTGGTGTAGGAGTGAAAGAGAGGAAGAAAAAAAAAGATGCAGAACAATGTATGTCACGCCCGGTCAAATCCAGTGAAGTTGGCGTTTCTCCGCAGAAGTGGCAGCCCCGGGAATGTTGCCAAAATGCCATGTATACATGATGGAACAAGGATAAACAGCAGAGTCTTTGGAAGTCAACAACAAGCGCTTAACGATGACACAATCGGTCATCGGGATGGTAGCAAGCAGCAAGGCAGGCGGGCAGCGGGCGAAGGGGTGGAAGGCAAGGCTGCCGAATGCACAGCAGTGACAGTCATTCTCCACAACAATGGAGATTATTTAAAACAAGCGTGTATGCGAAAAAAAAGCATGAGAGAAGTTCCTGCAGTTCCACACACACATGGAAAACCACAAAGCCCTGCTGAACAACACACCACGCTATCCCTCTCTCTGCTGCTGGTGCAGCATGCACTGTCCAGACGTCTTTTGAAGCTTAAATAAATGTAGCAGAGTAATAATGTCCTTGTCTCCAAGATTTGAAGAAGGGACAGGCGTTAGGTAGGGGAAGGTCCAGCATGAGTCATCACACCCTTTCCTGAACAGGATGGATCATTGGCAGAATGCAGTGAGTGCTGCACTACAGACACCAGAAGCAGCAGCCCGGAACTAGCTTAACTTCACTCCTAGCTGCTAGAGCACCGGTTTTCTTCACACATGTGCGCGCCTCTGCCTCGCTCGAGGTTCTGCAAAGGTACATTGAACAGATATTCAGCAATAGTTCAACTTCGTTTCACTACACCGTCAAAAACACACTTAGGACTTCAGAAAGAGAAAGTTGCTTCATGGAACTGTGCATTGCATAGACATAAGCTGTTGCATTTTAATCTGCCAGGACTGCACACTGTAGCTCACTACTCTCACTTCCAGCAAAACCTTTGAAATCCATAACGTTTGAAAGAAGATACTTAGTTGTAGCTTCCAACTTCTTCAACTGAATATCAACATTATCTTTCTTTGATTCTACAGCTATGCACATTTGCCAAAAATTAAAGTAGACGTATAATGTCAAAGACAGAGAACATACTGTAATAAGCCACTAATCAAAACTCGGCATACTAGTCCCCCACAGTAGTGTAGCAGTTAGGGTGCTCGGCTGCTGTTTTGAAGGTCATGGGTTCGATTATGGCCACGGTGGTCGCATTTTGATGGAGGGAATAATGGTAGAGGCCCCGTGTACAGTGCAATGTCAGGGCACATGAAAGAACACCAGATGGTCAAAATTTCGAAAGCCCTCCACTACGGCGTCTCTCATAATCATATTATGGTTTTGAGACGTAATACTCCAGTTATTATTATTATTATTATTATTATTATTAATATTATTATATAACACTCAGCATACACATCGCTATGCAGGATTGAAAGCCGTGAATTTGGATGGTGGCCCGTGTAAGTGGTGTTGAAAACGTATCCAAAATTGTTTCACTGAAGTCACATATTGACATAAAGTCAATATGTGGCGACACAATCTGCGCAGAATTCCAAGCAGCCAGTGAATATGATAAAGTGCGGAGGATGCCAGGTGTGAAACTTTGGATACATTTGGCCTTTCATATAAAGGCTACAGTAGCTAAATTAAATGAAACTATAGCTTCCGAAAGAGTAAACAATATTCCAGCCAAGTTGATAGTCAGTGTTGCATCTCTTTTCTCTTTTGTCGGCAGTTAGAAGTTGTACACAGCTTTATTAATACAATATTACATATTAAACAGTTGTACTGTCACAAACAAACACTCCAGAAAGCGCGCGCCTCCGACTTGCATAGGCTGCGGCAAAACGAGTGCCGATCAAACGTGACATAAGCCAAAGCAACGAAGAAGCAAGCAGCAATAAATGCCGTGTGCGCTACTCCTTTCCTCCTCGAACGGCCGCAACTCATCGAAAACTGCCTCAAATGAAACACTGAGCAAATTCTAGACTCATCTGGAAGGAAAGGGGGGCGAACTGCAGCGTTATGTCGCGGGGCGCAAAAACTACGAGAAAGATCTCCCCCTTTCCTCAGGTTTGGCTGTGCTGCCCGCTGATGAAAAGCCTGGACCTTCGAAAACACAGGGCGAGCAGATATAAGCAAGTGGCAGAGGGCAGCGCACAAGTGGCCGATGGTGATGTTGGTAAAGAAGTATTGTAAGTGTAGTCAGTCGATCTGGAGGAATCGAGTGATCATTACATGAGGGTGGGCAAGTTTTGAAGACAGTATCTTGGAAGGGAAACCTCAGGTGCAGCGGGACGACAACCGGTGTTTGATATAGTGCGAGCGTTTCCAGGAAAAGAAGCATTCGAGATTAGTTCTAAGAACTCTCAACTAAATACTTTTGATGAACATTCTAGTCTTTAAATGTTCTTAGATAGTTAATGCATGAGATTGCATTGCAGCGCGAGTTGTCGTTAATGGCCACTGTTTTGAGTGTATCGGAATATCTTGTGAGTAGTATTTGATAACTACCGAGTGTGCATGTTTGTACGTTGCTTGTGCTGCCTTATCTGAGAATAAAGTTTGTTCTGTTATCCGCTGTCAGCTATGACTCAACCTTTGGACCACAACCGATGTTCACTGGCACACCAAAAGGACCAACACTACATTGTCCGCACTTTCGCGGTGCGCTTTATGGGGGCCGATATGTCAGTCCTTAGAATCAGCCCAACGATATCCTCTCCAGTATAAGAGACGTGACATTAGTTCTGCCGTCAAAAACAGGACCTTTTCGGTGCACAGTGTCTCCAAAGCAAAGAGAAAGTGCCTCTAGTCTTTGATAAAGCTAAAGGCACAATTTTTGCATGTTTCACGGCATTCTCGCTAATGAGTGTGCAGAGAGTGCTTCGATAGCCAGTTAGGCAGATATTTTGTGCACAGAACCAGGTTTTATTCGAGAGGCATCATGGAGCTTGAGAGGTTAGTTGCTCTTGTAGAAAAAAATGCGTTTTTTCTAGGGTCGAGCTATGGAATTGGATTACTTAGAAGGAACAAGACGAGAGAGGGTGAAAGAAGAAAGAGAGATGAAAGAACAACGGCTGAAAGTAGAGCTTGAACGAGAGAGGTTGGTGGTTGAGAGCGCCAAAGCATTAAAGGAAGCTGAGCTTGAGAGAGAGAGGTTGGTGACTGAGGGAGCAAAAAAAGAGACAGGTGAAGGAATGGCATTTGAAGGAAGAAAGTGAAGCTGAGATGGCTGAGAGAGAAAGAAGTGGCAGCACGAGATAGAACTCGTACAGCTCTGTTTGCAACAGGGAAGTGAAACTCCTGTCTAGGCTAGAGTTGAGAGCACCGAAAGGGAAGATAGATTTTATTGAGCCCTCAACCAGGCACAACATGAAATGAAACCAAATGAGTGACATGGCCATTTAAACCCAAGCAAACTGCTCGCAGTATACAATGAGAAGAAAGATGGCCATAACGCGTATCTACACAGGTTTGAGAGGATTGCTAAGAGCCAAAATTGGCCAGAACAGCATGGGCAACTGCTTTTAGTACTTGCTTGAGTGGCGAAGCTCTCAGTATGTATGGTAGGCTAACGCCAACTGATGCTGCCAACTATGCAAAGGTGAAAGCTGCTCCGCTGAAGTGACTCAGATTCACTGTGGAAGGCTTCCGAGACAGATTGCGGACTGGAAAGCCAGCCGATAGTGAGACGGCTATGCAATATTCCGAACGACTTGGCCGTTATGTTGACAGATAGATTGAGCTTTCAGAGACAGCACAAGAGTACGGCGAGCTTGCAGAGCTTTTTATTAGAGAGCAATGTCTCACTAGCTGCCACCCGAGCCTGTCGCTGTACTTGAAAGAAAGGAGAGTTAAGTCACACGAGAATATGCTGGAACTGGCCGATCAATTAAAGGTGCATGAATTCGTCGAAGGTAAAAAGTCGAAAAGGAGAGTCCTTAAGACTAAAAAGAATCATCCCCCGAAAGCGGGAAGGAAGTTCCTATTGTGGGTGCTGTAATGACAACACGTCCAATAGGTGAAACGGCAGGAATGCCAATGCTGCCAGGAAAAATTGCAGGAAAGAATATCACAGTATTAGTAGGTGACACCGGAAGCACCACTGTTATCATGCGGAGGAGTTGGGTGTGTGACAGCTAACAGGCAAAACTAGCCCAGTTTGCCTAATGAACAGTTTGATTTGTATGCTTCCCCAAGCTAAGATTGAACGTGAGACGCCTTACTTCAGCGGAAGCCGTTGTGCAAAGGAAAGTCAATCATGAGGTCATCGTGTCAGACGAGCAAACATGCCGTGCAGGTGAGGCAGCAGCAAAAGGATCACTATCAACAAGAGCAGAATGACGACAAAGTCGGTCGGCCAGAGTCAATGCTGTTTTATGCGCTAGCTGGCGACATCCCAATAAACACCCTGATGCCTTGACGGTGTCAATGACAGCAAAGATGCCACGTTCGACACAGCCATTCAAAACAGCTTGCCGCAAAAAAAAAAAGAGGAGAAACAAGAAGAGATCGAGTGAGAACCGCAAGAAAGGGCACAAGCGCGAGATAAGGCATACAGAATAGATGGTGAGGTTAAATGGGAATGTGACAGTGTTAACCTCGATGCGATGTCAAGTATGCTGTTGTCACAAGTGTATGGCAAGCGAGCTCAAGTGACTGTTTCAGTGACATCATGCAAATGATGTCATTGAAAAGAATGTATAAGTGTTGCAAATGCAGAACCTTGTAGAATCACATTGTTATGTACTAAATGTGTGATGATTTTTGTACTTGTGTACCTGTGTTATATACTATGTATCGAGAAATCGAATGAAATATAAATTACATTAAGAGCTCTGACGTGAATGTTAAAAGCTGAGAGTGATGGACTGAACTATGGACTCATTATGTGGGACTTTTGTTGTGTGCTATTTGTTCGTGCTCATTTGTTTTATTTGAATACAGTAGAACCTCATTTATACGTTCCCGCTTCGATTCGATTTCCTGGCTCCTAATTTCGAAATCGCGAAACTAAAAATTCCTCCAGAGAGCTAGGTGTTGATTCGTCCCGTTTATTATTCTCCCAGAAAATATGATTATTCGGCAGCAACCTTCGGCATTGCAGCAAACTGCGGTCGTACGATATGTTCTACGGCAAAAATTCTCATTCAGGAGCGCAAACAAACCGCTCTCGCATGCTTGTGAAGCGCCAAGTGGCAACTGCCGTCACACGACACCAGCGGTTTCTTTGCTGCAATAAACTGTCACCCCTCTCTCACACAGAGACGAGTCTGAGCTGTCAAAATCTGCAAATGTTTTTCAAGAAATGCCTCTTAGTTTCTGTAGCACAGTGGTTTTTCGCAATTTAACACGGCCTCTAAGGCTTACTGAATTATTGGCACGCAGCTGCTGCCAGCATTCGGCTTCCCAGGGCCTGTTCTCAAGCCTGTACTGCACCATCGGCCCGGAAAATGTGAGCTCTCTCATTTTTCCACTGTCGGCGCTCTGCAAGACATTTCTGGCCTATCCATTTGGAGGTTCTACATAGGACGCCCGATCTGCACTACGGCAGCGACGAGATGGACGACGTCACTCACACCGCAGCCAATGGCAGGCATGGTTTACAACGCCAAGAATGATACGACTAATATCACAGCCAATGGAAGCCACTCTACACTCTGATATTGATGTCATACGGTTTAGGGATATGCAGGCCACGTCAGGTGTCTCTGGCCAGGCAATGTGTGAGGCTGCACGTTCCTCAGTGTACCTAGTTCACGATTCGAGACAGGAGTGTCTAGCATGGTGTGGAAGAAGTACAAGCCTTTGTTCATTAAGGGATGCTAAAGAGAAACAATGAGTTGCTTTAGATTGATAAAGTGCACTCTGAGAACTCTAATGTCATAAGTTTCACTGTCGTGAGTTCATCATAAGCGGTGAAAATCAAATTGAAGTTTCATTTTTAAGTTTCCCGTTGTTATCCTCGCTCGTGACGTAAGAAATTCCACCATGTATTTTTCGTATTTTCGGGACATTGGCTCCATGAAATTTTTTTAGACTTCAGATGATAAGCCTATGGCTCCCACAGAGTACACGCACTTCAATTTCATTCATTAGAAGCTACGTAGGACCTAGTAGACGCCTTCAAACATTTATAACGTCCGAGGCGTTTGGTGCGGAAATCTCAAGGTAGCATCTCCATCCGCAGTTTATTTTCACGCGTTTTCTCCTTACAGAGTGTCATGTTTGCAGTGAGAGTGCTGTTTTGGGAATTGTGAAATTGTACTTTGATGACTTGGTATTCAGCGGCGCAACAAAGCAAGTTCGTGGAGCCCGCCATGGGGAGCTGGAAGAGGCACTAATAAAGTGGTTTTAAGCATGCACGGGCCTCCGGAAATTAACTTTCATGGCAGCGTGCTTAAGGAGTAGCTGTTTCAGGAAGTGCGGTTTTTCGGCGGCAGCTTTCATCAGAGGATACAGAGCGCAGCTAAGACGCCCGACCCTGTGACATGCATGTCTGACACTGATGACATCGATGAGAATTTCCTCTCCACCGGCGCCGACGCACCCTACAGCCGCAGCCCATCGACAAACCACCTCATATCAAAGACCAAGCGAAATAAAGATTCATCTGGAGAGAAAGGGAGGCAATACTGCAGCGTTATCTGACGGGGAACGAGAACTATGAGAAATATCTCACCGTTTCCTCGGCTTTGGCTGTGCTGCGCGCTGATGAAAAGCCTGGAAGCTTCGAGAACCCGGGGCGAGTGAATATAAGCAAGTAGTAGAGGAAGGCGAGTAGATGATGAAGTCGGGTAAGATTCGGCCAGTGTACGAAGGCCTGTCCTGCAATGGCAGCGCGTGAGTGGCTGATGGTGATGCTGGCAAAGAAGTATTGTTGTTAAAGTGCGGTAAGTCGATCTGGAGGAATCAAGTGACGACGACATGAGAGTGGGGAAGTTTTGAAGACAGTTTTTTTAGAAGGGAAACCTCAGAAGCAGTGGGACGACAACAGTCGACTCCCAATAGCTCGAAGTTGCTTAATTGAATTGTTCGATTAATTAGAGTCAACAAGTGGTCCATTTTGTATTCACACCTATAGGAAAATATGCCCGATAATCCAAAGTTGAAAGCCCCTAATGTTGGTTAATTAGAAGTTATTTGCGAGTCGAGAGCCTCAAGGGCACCTTGATTTTTCATTAAAATGGGTAATTTTTTATGTGCCAAGACCGCCAAAACAGCTGTCAGGCCACGCTAGTGTAGCCATCTCTACTGCGCACAGTGCCAGCAATTTGTGAAGCAACCATTTTGTTTAGTGAACGCCGCGGGAATCCCACTGATTGCATCGGCTAACTAGGTCTTTTGTTGTGATGTTTCAAGTGCTTCGCTTCAGCCGCACACTGGGTTTAAGTCTGGTTGAAGTTATAAGCGCAACTGGACACTGGCGAAGCAGAACGTTCAAACACACAGATAGTGCCATGTGTGTGTTTGCGTGTTCTGCTCCGTCCGCGTCCAGTTGCGCCATTCAAACATAGCATGATAAATCAACTAGGCCTCCCAACGCACTATGGATTGATTCTGCAAGTGTTTCCACAGCTCATTTTGAGTGTTGTGGTGGTGATGTTTCATAATGGCAACTCAGCGGCCCCTACCGAACGCTTGATCTGGCGGCGAAAGTCTAAATGCTTGAAAGAAGTTGACCACAAAGGCACCTCCAAGCAAGACATCGCCGTGAAAGTACGACATAAAGTATAACACACTCTGACTTTCAACTGGGAACAGGTTTGGGATCATTCCTACTCGATGTCCGTTTCGAAAAACTATGTGCCATGGCGAGCAATGTCGATACATGTGGTCCACTAACTGAAGAGAAAAATTGTGGCAGAGGGTCTGGCGAGTGGATGACATAGAAACAAACTACCACCGAGGACTACCTATTGTCACGGTGTCGTGACGTGGCCGAAGACAGGAGACTTTCGTGTGGTATTTAACTGTTTATTTGGGCGTACCTGTGCCCGGTAAACGGAAAGCAATTACAGCAGCAGTCTGCACAGATAGCAGTCTCGGACTGATAGCGGCGAACGGAGCGTCGGCTTCGATAACAACTGACAAACGGCGAAGCGCGTCGGCATTTATACTCTTGCCGCCGAATGTTCTAGCGTTATCGTGGCGGTGCGCGTAGGTTCCGGAACAATCTGTACCCTTCGCACAGTGGGCGTGATCTTATCGAAATGATCTACTACAGTCCGAACCTTCTCGAAAACTGCAGGCGCGGTTTGCGCTGAGAATCGTGTGGTGTTTTGGACGATAACAAAACTTGGAAGTGGAACGTGGCACTATGTTGCTTCGGGTCTTGCTCTTGCCCTGCGGTTTTTATGTTTTGTTTAAGACAATGCTGAAGAAGCATTTCGACATGGTAGTGCTCGGAAAACAAACTACCCGAAGCAGGTTCAGCAGAGAAGATGACTGACTTTTTTCTTGAGAACTGTCAGTATTCAAATTTGTTCACGGTTCCCGTGAACTTTCGTATTAACAGTCAACTGAAGTAGGAGTGTTTTCTGGACTAAATTACTTTTGATGAACATTCTAGTCTTTTAAGTGTTCTTGGATAGTGAATGCATGAGACTGCATAGTAGGGCAAGTTGTTGTTTGTGGCCATTGTTTTAAATGTATTGCGTTTGATAACTGCCGAGTGGTGCATGTTTGTACGTTGTTTGTACTGCCTTATCTGAGAATATAGTTTGTTTTGCTATCCACTTTCAGCTCTGACTCAACCTTTGGACCCCAACCGCATTCAAAGACGCATCAAAGGGACCAACACTAAGTTGTATGTGCTTCCGTGGTGCATTTTTGGAGGGCCGATAGGTCATCCCTTGGAATCAGCCTGGCGATTGACTTGCTATTAAGGGTACAAGTGACATGTACATTTCACCAAAAAACAAGTGGAGTAGGATTGTCCTCATGCTATAGAATTTTAAGTTTGTACAACCGTTGTGGTGATCACAATCTATAATTTTTTCGATTTATATTTATATTGCACACAATGAGATGAGATGCAGTCTAAAAAAGCCGAGAAGCAACCTTAACATGGTTCACTGCTATTGAAACATCTCAGTATAAAGTGCAATCGAAAGTGCTCAACCACCATGAATGGGCTGATTAATAGTGGCTTCCCTGAACCAAACGCTTAACTGATTAGTGCCATGACTCACAGTCTGTCTAAGGACAAGATGTGGCTGTGGACCAGTTGCTTTCCTCCTGTCACAGAAGAAGAGCTTCGGCACATCTGGAACGTCAAAGAACGTCTTGTCTTTCCTACGCCTGCAAAAATCAAGCAGACATAAGAAAGGGATTAGTTTTAGTAGTCCCGTAACAGAAGCACAAGGTAATAGCAGAAATGGGAGCATCTTTCCGCCACAGAAATATAATTGTCTATATTACATGCTTTCCTTGACTAATTTCCCAATTCTGGCACTTCCTCTGGCTATCAGTGTGACAAAGCACTCTTGGTAGGGAAGTTGCGACACACGTTTTGAGAAAAAAACTCAAAGAATTACAATGTTGGTTATTAGTATGTGGCAGGAAGACACCCCAGATATGTTTGTTGCTTCGTAGAATGATGCACGAAAAGCAGTTTGAGAATACAAAGGAGACAAGACATAGAAAAGGGCAATATGGCATGGAACAAGACATGGAAGAGGACAATATGGCATGGGTAATGAGTAGACACAAGTATAGAGCCTTGCACATGTACTATGCTTTAAAATTTATCCACAAAAGCTGACATTAGTTGACGAAAAAACTACAGCAGATGATGACAAACATACATGTAAGAATTGAGCTTACTGAAGTGATCTGAGAATCACTGCTAAAGGATAAAATGAAATGACCATATATATTGTAGGCTGAGACTATAACAGTGGAATAGAACGCAAACAGTGCTTTGCTCTCACCAAAATAAAACTTAAACTCTAGTGTTACATATGTCCATACCACGATGTTATTGTAAAGGGATGTGGCAGCAGTCAATTTTTGCAGTCTGCGGTTCCTTAGGTAACTAAACTACATGACGGTTTTCCTAATTCACTATGAAAATATGGCTGCCATGGCTGGGAATCAAAAAAGAATCCTTGAGCTTGGCAGTGTGACACTTCAGCTGCTGAACTTCGGGTAGGTGAGCTTTAGTCTTAGAAGCATGGTTCCCAATTATACAAAGCAAACATTACAAACAACATCTAAACACTGCTTTAGCATACGAACTATAATTGCAAAGTGCTACACTGCACTGATGGCATAGCTTCTTTTGTCCTATTCCATCAGTGTTTCCCATGAGCTCTAGACATTCCTTTTCACATTTATTACTCTGGCAGCCCTACACTCACTATACATGGGTTCAAGGTGATGCCATTTCTGGCTTGCAAAGCGAGCAACCGCGCTGAGTCAGGTGGTGCATGGAGCTTACCGCCAGATCAGAGCTTTCCGGCGGCGTTCTATTTATTCTGCGCGACATCGCAAAAAAAAAACATGCACGTGCTTTGGCCATCGTACTTTGAAGAGGTTGAGTCGATCAGGTACATTGCTGGCATCGGCCTTTACAATATGCATATCAGGAAGTACGCTCTACCAAACGTCGATCTGCTACCTGTCATGACACACGATGACATTGTAAATCTCACTTCAACAAATGAGGGTTACAAGTTGACGGACGGCCAGCACTACTTAGGCTGAGGTTAAAAGAGTGTAGGTACAAGCAGCTTCTATCAAAGCGTTCTAAGCGAAGTTAGTGACACTCTTTCAGGTTACCGTTGAAGCTTGTTTTGTCGCCTAGGAGAAGCATACATAGTTGAAGTAAAACTTTGTCTGGCTAGAAACATCGGCGAGCCGAAATGATTTTGTCTTGAAGAGTGTGAACCAATGTTGAAGTGCAGTGGGCAAAGTGTGAGTGTAGTTTGGGAGGGGCAAGTGCCCTTTTTGCGCCCTATTCCGGCCTCTGTGGATGGAGTGTCCGCTTGACGGCACTTTGCTTTTTCGACTTTTTTTACAGCAGTGAAAGCGCAGATGCTGAGGCAGTATCCCGGTCACGACGGCTGTGGCCCAGCAGTAGGCTCGATGCCCAGTCTGCGTTTGCATCATTCATTAAATTTACAGGTTTTCTTTAGAAAGAGGAGGACACCCTCGCATATGTTGCACTGTTAGGCCAAACTTGGCAACTCAGGAGATGCTTATTAAGAGAAAAGCTCGTCTGTACATCGCTGTGAATATCTAGGCAGCATTTTAGAGAAGTGACATAATCATGTCAGTAAACCTGGGCACGTCTCGAAAATACCTTTACCCGTTATGAAGTGAATACTGCAGACACAAATGTGTTTGTTTAAAGTATGCGCCAGACTAGAGCTACGGCAGTTTTCAGACATCCTTGTTTGCGTGCACTCATTTATTATTGCTGGCAAGCTAAATATTTTAATGTGTGGCTGTGCTTTGGCTTTTGAATCAGAAGTTCCACTTCTTGTTCTGCACACGAAAAAAAGTGCAAACAGTTAAGGTGAAGCCAGTAGTGCGTCCGAAAAACACATCTCGCCATTACAAAGCTAGCCCGACTATAATTCCAGGTGTTCTTAAACATGGTGGCTTTGGTCCTCTCATTTCTGTATGTGATGTCCGTGCAACCCTCCTGTTGTAGTTTTGCAAAGATAATAAAAGACTGCTCACTTACCGGTAGTACAAGAACACCGTGACGCAGACTATGAAGACAAGTATGACTGCCCCTGTGACGCCACCTGCAATGCTTGCTGTCTCGATCAGCACTCGCTGCCTAGTGGCTGCACAGCAATGATGAGAACATTAGGCTCAACTTTTCACGTGCACTCTTTCACTTCCTTTTGAATGAGAGAAGAAGCCATGCCAATAATATAATAATAATATTAATAATAATAATAATAACATCTGGGGTTTTACATCGCAAAACCATAACATGATTATGAGAGACGCCGTAGTGGAGGGCTCCAGAAATTTCAACTGTCTAGTGTTCTTCAACCTGCACCGACATCAAGCACACAGGTCTTAACCATTTTGCCTCCCCCGAAATGCGACCGCCGTAATCGTGACTGAACCCGTGACCTTCAGGTAAGCAGCACAGCACCATAGCTACTGATCCACAGAGATGAACAAAAGAAACTACGCTCATCAATGGCTAAGTTATCAGCCAACAGTTGCGGTTGTCATTCAAAGCAAGCAGTACTAACAAATACATCCAAGGCAAACTACACACAAATATTAAAAGAAGAGTACGGACACAGAGAGAAACTGTTAAAATAATGCAAATGTGCATGGCAGAAGACAATATAGTAAAACGTTTGCGAAAGTATATTCACATATTGCACAGTTCAGGCTGTCAAGCCACTAAAACATTCTTTGCACACACCAGACAAGAAGAGTACATTACTATACTCACGCAAGTATGTTCCGTCTAGATCCTTGAATTCACAACGTTGCCCCATATATCCATCTGCACATCTGAAAAAGTATAAGAGAAAATAGGTGAATGAAGTCACTTATTCTTATCATTCACTGTTCGGCAAAAAATATAAGTATGCTGGTTTGACTTGACAGCCACTTTGTTTTGTCTTCATTGACATAACGGAGTGGAATGCTTACAGTTTTGTGCACACTGCCACACTGATCTCAGCCCTTCAAAAAACTTTCTGACGTAAATAAGGGCAGGTCTTATATTGCTGCCATACTAATACTTGAAATACGAAGCAAGCTATAATTATGGCAATTAGGTCTGGTGATGACGAGAAGAAACAACCTTTGACGAACCTCCCCAAGCACAGAATGGCAGAAAGTTAGATGGACAGATGAGACTACGAAGTTTGTGGGTATATATCAGCAAGCACAGGACTGAGTTGACTCGTGGAACATGGGAGAGGCATTTGTCTTGCAGTGGGCGTAGTCACGCTGATGATGAATATGATGACGATGATGATGATGATAAATGACGACGACGACATCGCCTCTGTCAGCAAAGTTCGGTTTTCAAGCGAAGCTCGTATTGACAAACCTGTGAGGCTGTCTGCGGTGGTGTTCGGAAAAAAAACAACCAAGACGCACCCACCAATATTATTTTAACTTTCTTTCAGAGCTGAGGTTTGAACTGGGATGCCCCGGTCCGAAAGAGAGCCCCTTGACCACAAGGCCACGCGCCCATGCTTGTCCAATGTGAACTCCGCTGAAACACCCGAACGCGTTGTACTGGCGGTGCAAACAACAATTCGGAAGCCACTCTCGCTATGCGCGCTTCAAGGCAATACTTCGGCGAACTAAAACCGACCTGCTGGGCAGCGAGTAAGGTCGATATCAGGAATTGCACAATTCGAGACAATTCTTTCTTCGAGAAAACTGCATTAACAAATCACAATTTTGGGATCTCGTGAAGATATATACCCTGTGTCTTTAGAAAGACTGACGAAAGCTCGCAAGAACATGAAAGACGCCATACTGATGGAGCCCGAAAACAGCTTTAGTGGAATGGCTGCCATCTATAACGAAAGAGAGCATTCACGTTAGAGGGAGAAAAACGCAATGGGGCTACACAAAAAAAGAAACAAAGAAAGAAAGAAAGGAAGAAAGAAAGAAAGAAAGAAAGAAAGAAAGAAAGAAAGAAAGAAAGAGCATATAGTAGGCCAGTCACAACCATTTCCCTGGTAGTCCTCCATTTCTCTGATAGGGAGCTTTTGAATTTTTATAACCGAACGCATAAAACTGAAATTTCGTGGTACTTCACTTTCCGGGCATGACACCGCAAATTTTAAGGCGAGAGCCTTACATTAATCGTACTAGCGTGGCCTCGAACGAAAACTGCCGCGACGACACCCGACCGACCAAGAAATATGACGTCACTTTTCTGGTGAGTAAAAGCAGCGCGAAGCGGACCAAAACATGGTAGACACATAATCAAGATAATAGTAATCGATGCAGTCATTACAACGCCATTAGTGATTCACAACCTGTAATCAGCGAAAATAATTAGTAACTATTGATTAAGGAGTGTTAATTTGCACGTCGACATGGGGGCGGACGGCAAAAGTACGATCTGTGTACCTACAGTGACACATATATTTAACTATCGGGAGCGAGCGACATTTCTCTCTCTCTCTCTCGCTGTGCGTGTGCGTGTGTGGGCGTGTGCGGACGTCTGTCGGCCATACGACTGCATTAAGCTCCAACAAGGATGAGAGCAGATGCATGCCCACAAAGCACATGTCTACAAAACTTTTTTTTGCGAATTCGTTCCATTATATGCCACTAACACACAGAAAAGTCGCCGCACAATATAGCTTAATTTTGGGCGACCAAACTTCTATTTCATGCTAGTGTTTTCGTCTTGTAATCGCCTTATCTATTGCGTTAGAGAGTCAGTGATTCTTTTTTCCCCCGTTAGCTCCTCGTTAACAGGTGATGCTTCTCCTGCAGTCGCCTAAGAGATTGCTCGTGCAGGAAATCCTCCAGAAAACAGCCTTTTTTTTTTTTTGCAGACGCTGATCGCCGGACAAGGAGGAACATGACGCAAGCTTCGAACAAACCTTGTCTTGGTTGGTTTTCTGCGAAAAACGCACCCGACTGCCCCTAAAAGATTCGGTTTTGCCTCTGTATGTCGGGCTTATCGGGTCGATCGTCCTCTGTTTTCAGGCGACCGCGCGTCGCGTAGTCTCATGTGGTCGCACCAACGGCGCCCACGGCTTTCTTTCGCTATACGGCATTCCCCCCTCCTTCTAAAAAACGGTATAAGCAACCAGTGAGAGAGTGCGTGAGTGTGTCGATGGTACGTAAAAAACGTTGGGGAGTTCGGTCCAGAGGTGACGGGCACGCCGCATTGAATTTCGCCACGCAGAAGTGAATTGGCGCGCGAGTGCTCTTCGGCGCCGCCAATGGAGAGAAAACTAGGCGGGCGTTCGATTGGCGAAGCGAGGGATGAAGCGCGCGATGCACCGACACGGCCAGGAGAGAAACAATCGAGTTGGGGGAGAAGGAGAGAGAGAGAGTGGCTGGAACGCACCGGGCGAAGTTGGACGCATCGATAGAGACACCGCCGCGCGCGTGGCGGCGACACTGCGCCGCGTTGTTTATGCGGTGCGACGGAAGGCGCCCGCCGCCGAGCTGAGTTTGCTATTTGCTGCGAGCGCATCGTGCATCTTTACTATTCCTCTTTTTCCGAAGAGCGTCGTTTACGGCCCCTGGGTTCGGCGCTCGCAAGCGTACACGGTCTCCCATTCGTCTCACGAACTCCGAGTCTCGGAAGCGCTCGAAGGAACGATCTCGTGGAAATAACGGGCTGCACTAACAGGACGCTTTTTTTTTTAAAGCAGCGAAGCTGTCGTAGCTCGCTGTAGTTCATGCGATGTCACTAGAAAAACATCGTAACGAACGAGAACGCACTCTATCCGTCCTCCTTTTCTCCGATGTAGTCTTCATCTTCTTCTTATAGCTCCCAAAACCCAAGCGCCGATTCCTCCCTCCAGGGATGCAATAACTCTGATGGGCAAGACGACGAAGACACAGAGAAGAGAAATAAAAAGAAATAAATTCGGCAGACCCCAGGTACCATGGGAATTGATGTAATGCATGCGAAGCATGCGGACTGAAGGTGAGTATGTTTTTTGTTGTTGTTGTTGTTGGTAAGCGAAACGTTACAAAATTACGCTAAAGCTACATACCACACGTGTAGTACGCAGAGACACAAGATGAACAGTGGAATATATTTTACGTAACCACTAGTTTACACTTGCATGTTGCGTAGCGATGCCAACAGCAACATATAAGTATTGCCTGCACGAAAAACGGTAAGCTGGATGTAGCGCTTGTACTTGCGAGGATGGTATAGCACTGCGTAGACAATTAAGCGTACATTCGACGTTAACCCGCCACGACTACTGTATCACAGGAGCACATATGTAATGTCTATAAATTTAAATAGCCAGCACGCCAACCACAAGTGACCGTTAACCAACAATACACCTGCGTAGGGTCTTTTTCTAAAGCAGTTTTGAGACCTGGCGGGGTCATGGTGGTCATGGATTACGGGGTGCGGCCTCCCGCAATGGACTCAGTCAGACTGGAAAGGGGAACGAACATTTATCACAGAAGACAAATGGCACTCTAAAATATGTACAAATGTACAAAAATAGCTACCAAGTAACGGGAACTTGACCCACACCTAATTAATTATCTACCCGTCCTGAATAAAGTCTTAAACCTCGCCTTCTGCTGTCTCGGCCCAGCCTACGCGGTGCCGCTGGCTTGGTAAGCTCGTTGCCAAAGTCCGGTTGGTCGTCAATACCGGCGTTCACTCCGCAGCTCGACGCATCCGTCCCCACCTGTGCGTGCAGGCCGTCGTCGTAGACAGGTATCTTTCGGGCTACTAGTACTGTGGACTGCTTCAGCCGGCATGGCGTTGCATTGTGGACGTGTCGCTCCAGGGATGGCCTTGGATGGCTCGCTTGCGAAGGGGGCTTGCATCGGGAACGCTCGTCCTCGCTGGGCGGCTGCATCTCCGAGGAGTCTCCTTTTGGTCACCACCGATTTCGCTGACCACTTCGGGACGCTCAAGTCTCAGGCAGCTGACCCCGTCGCCGGTGCGTGCCCACGATGCTATATATACCTTCCGCCACAGAGTTCCCAGAGACAATGCCAGCTCGTTGATGATGATGATGATGATGATAACGCCATAAATATGGCTCATACCCCCTGAGAGGAATCGGCCAAGAACTGATTAGCTCACCTCACGACCTCCTCCTCCTTCTCTTCGACCCCGGCATCATCATCATCATCAGCCTGACTACGTCCACTGCAGCACAAAGGCCTCTCCCATGTTCCGCCAGTATACCCACCCGGTCCTGTGCTTGCTGCTGCCAATTTATACACGCAAACTTCTTCTTCGACCCCGTACTCGTGCCTAAAGTTCTCGAACATTCCGAGCACGCGCCTTCGAACTCTGATTTCTTCATCGTCTTACAGTATCGCGGTTGTCGCTCATGAGACTGGTATAAAATACTTTATCGTCCCGCAGAATATAACGGTTCGATTACTGCAGGGACCGCGATATTTAATCTTAGTATCCGAAGGGTCAATGCTGCTGATGCAAATTTTCTTTGACGCTCTCATATTTAAACTATGTCTGTTATCGTCATTCCTGCGTATACATAAACAACCATCTGGGGCCCCACACCCGCATACCACTGCCCATGGTATACGGAAATGTGCCACATATGTACGAAGGAAAGCGTTTGACGACGTACACGACCAGATTTTCACGTTGTTCATGCCATAACCACCCAGGCTTCTTCGTCAAACACTCTTGCCTGCCAATCATATTTTTGGTGTACCTTAATTTGAGGAACCGATCACAAGAGCACCCAGACATACTCGATCGAGAGTCCGTCCGTCCGTCCATTCGTCCGTCCGTCCATCCATCCATCCATCCATCCATCCATTCATCCATCCATCCATCCATCCATCCATCCATCCATCCATCCATCCATCCATCCATCCATCAATCAATCAATCAATCAATCAATCAATCTATCTATCTATCTATCTATCTATCTATCTATCTATCTGACGCTCTCGTGGTGACATCCTTAGCTTAGTATACATCAAAAGTGGCATAGGAAGGGGTGAGCGTATCACGAACACGATTCACACGTCATGGTATGAATGTTACTGGCATGTTTCACACGTCATGAAACCCTTTTCGCCAGTCATGTGCGGCACATTCGTGCATAATACGACCCCGTAGTCGGGTATGCGCCACAGGTGATTCAGAGTCTACGTCGACCCAGGGACAGCGATATTGCTCTCTAAAAATCTTAATGCGATAGAGTTAAGAAGGCCGTGTTGCAATAATGCGGTGGTGACGCAAACATCGTTGACCATGAACGAAAAATACGGATGAAAGCAAAGAATAAAAATAAAGACTCGAGCTCGAATCTAACCCAAGTATACTACATGATAGTAAAATGTTCTACGACAGAACTACGCCAGTGCCTAAAACTGCTTTGTAAAAAAAATGTAAAAAACCTGACACAAGCTTCCTGTCGGGTAACGCCAAGTCTCGTTGCAGCGCCTTATTAACAACGTAATAAACATTCACTCTACAAGATGCATGTAGCCAAGTGTTGCTCCAATCCACTGACACCATCTACTTGTGGTATGCAAATTATCGCAAAGTAGCGCGCACTTTGTTTGGATGAAAGTGACATCGCACTACCTTGAGTGTCGACGTTACGTCGGACCATGATTTATCCTTAACACGCGGCTGACCTGCCTCAAGCCCAAGATTTTCGCACAACAACAAAATTTACCCATACACGTATTCGCCTGGTAACATTCGACTCAAAGTGAAACATTCGGCATACACTGCATGACTACTCGCTGGCTGCTGTACATGCAATCGAAAACCCGCAATGTTGTGCGAGCTGCGAAGATTTCGACGGATGTGATGATCACGCCCAAGATGGAAAAATATTATCGCTTCAAGCAACCGCTCGGGGTGCTGACATTGGCGCAGTCAGGAATGTTACGTGCAGGGAATTTTTCCTTTTTCGAGGATTTTTCGCCTGTCATTTTGAGCCGAAAGGAAAAAGGTAATCCACAAGAGATTGCAGGGAATTTCGGCAATGGTTGGACTCTCTTATGACGACTGATATTTAGCCGTCGCACTGCACCTTC
Source organism: Rhipicephalus annulatus (assembly GCA_013436015.1). NCBI lineage: Eukaryota > Metazoa > Arthropoda > Arachnida > Ixodida > Ixodidae > Rhipicephalus > Rhipicephalus annulatus. Next base: position 7,170 of record WOVY01002862.1, on the reverse strand, counting down.
ACCTGCTGTAATCAGTTCTGGCGCATGCACCATGCAAGCCTATATAGCTTTTGAGATTTGTTTCTGATATTTACGCGGAGCAATTTCTTGTTCACTATTGGTGATAGTACACTGCACATTGTGAGCTTGAAGTCTAACAGTATGAGAATTAACAAATTAACGCTTTCGACTGCGATAAGCCGTCCCTATTACAAAACCACAAAGTATGGCTTGGCCTAGTGTGTTTAGAAAACAGCGGGTGACGATTAAGAGTACTCTATAATGGGAGAGCATGAAGCCGTCCAATGAGCCTGACACTTCATTAGGCCCTGTTGACAAACTTAAGGGGGGGGGTTAGAAACAGGGGGTAACCATTTAGAGTACAGGGTACACTTTTATGGGAGAGCATAAGGCCGTCCCAGGGGACTTGTTTCGAAACAAATAGTGTGAGGGGGGGGGGGTAGAAAAAGTGGGTAACGATTTAGAGTACCAGGAGGTACTCTACTATGGGAGAGCTTAAAGCCGTCCCCAAGTATGAAAGACACATATGTCCAAACGCACAATTAGTGTTGCCGAACAGCTGCTAGCAGCTGTTGGGCCGAGAACACTAGCTGCCTTCGGAACCAGAAAATTGCAATCAATTCTACCACCATAGTTGCCTTGGTAAGATGTCTCAGACGTGCCCATAAAATCTTGTCAGCACGTTGAAATTAATTAGTATTTTAGTTTATTCACGATGATTTTCATTCTTATCGCCTTTCTTTTAACTTATTATCTCCGTAAAGCGCAAACCTGGGTCCTTTTCTGAGTAATCAGTGTAGCAAAAACGCTACCTACAGCAATATGCATTTCATCGGGTGACGCGACGCGGTAGATGTGGAAGCACTTTTTTGTTACGAAGGCTTTCTCTCCGCTATAATACGAAGTAGTGTGTCCAAATTGAATGCATTTTTTCTTGAACACGGTCGAGAAGGGAACGATGAAATAAAACATGAAAACGACGTTCAAGATGGGATGGTCGGCTAGGCATGAGCCCTGCTGTTCGGAGGTGGCGAAAACAGTTTAGGAACGGTTTAAGTGGTGTGAAGTCAGCTCATGCGCCCTGGAAACAAGCGCGTTAATTGCCAGATTAAGGTACAACTAGCAGTGAAGTCACCTGGTTAGTTCGGCAAGGCTGTCACTGGCATGCGTTGTCATGGTAAGAGACTGTGCTTCGAATTTTGTAAATTAGGCCAATATCTTGCTAATATAACAAGTTAACCTCAGAGAGTTGGTAATGTTTTGAACTCGAACAATAACTTTATGCCAGAAACGCCCAAAGCGTTTATTTCACGAAAAAGAAGGTTGAACGGACATTCAACCGTGTCTGGCACATATCAACGCATTCTCTTCTTATCTAGACACTTGACTGGTGCTTTTGTTTTGTTCATTTTTTTTTCATTACAACCACGGAGTGTTCAGAAAAAGGTGTGAAGTAGCTTCTCAAATCCTTATGACGCCGAAATTCTGGCATTACCCGATATATAAAATGAAACCAGAACAGAAATAAAGACAAAGGGAAAGATGTTTCTTTCAATGCGTTAGCGTAAAAGTCGTATAAAATGACATTTAGGCCGTGTACACTAAGTCTATAATTTTCAGACATATAGAACGAGGTAAGTGCGTGGTTCGGTAGTTTTCTTGCCGTCAAGAAGCTATATTTACACTTTGCATTTCCCTATTTTTAAATCACGCCCTTCTTCGTCTACGCACATGCGAAATGATACCGTTTACGAAGAGCCACTGAATCTAATAAAACTCCTCCAGCAAGTCTAGTATTCAGAAAGCGCCACTGAATTATTTGCACATGAGTACCGCGAAGGTCATTTTCTGAGACGCGCTCTTTGCACACCCTGGTTGAACCTGTACTGGCGCTTCTTCTGGTGTTGTCGACTGGTCAGCGGTGCTACAGCGATGCGCCCAACATTATCACACTTTGGGATTGCATTTCAGTGTACTGAAATACTAACGTTACATTGGATCACGATTTGCCCTTAACTTTGCAGCCGTATAGTCAACATTCCTGGCAAGCCGACGATATTCGCGCAGCTATTAAACTTACCCCAAAACGTCGATCCCCGGCGTAAAGACATAGCTCGCTACTCATCGACCGCTTCGCATGACAACGACTCACAGGTCGCGTGGTATCTGTCAAAATTGTTTTACGGCTATGAGTGTACAAAGTGTCAGAATATAGAGCTGGTTGCGCTGACACCAGTGTTTGGAAGCCGTTCAGGGGCCCGAAGTTTTCAACTTTTACAACCCATCGTAGATGGCGAAAAAGTCAACCATGGTTTGTTCCGGCTGCGAACACCGGGAGGGGATCTACCAGCCTTTGCGATCTACTGAACTTAATTACTCGCGTGGCCGCTGCTATTCGCGCTATTGCACTCTCATGAAGGGGCGCCCTCATCGGGGCCAAAGTTTTATTTCAAAATAGTCTCTAAATAAGCAAAGACTGCCTTCTTGTATATTGATACACCTAAATAAAACCAGTTTATGTTTATATCAAGTAGCCTTGCGTTGCTATGTGCCACGTAATCATTCGTTTGTAATATTTTTACAGTGATAGCTGTATACCGCCAGGCGAAACGAAGAAGCCACGAGAAACACTAAACGTCTCGATTGGCTTCTACGTTGACTGCACCCAAGCGCGCGCGCGCCATTGGGAGCGCCATCAGCGCTGCCGTTCATTTCTTCGTAAGCATGCTGTCGATACCTCACGTAGTATTTGCAGCAGCGTGACTGTTAAAGAGAAAAGAACGAAGAAAAACAGAATGGAGTACTCCTTGTAAATCACAAGGCTTGTTCGGCGAACGCTTATCTCGTGGAGGCAGGGTTGGTAAGAGTCAAGGTGTAAGATACAAAACACTTTAATTGGACACTCTCGGCTTTCTTAAGGGACGCGATCGACCATTTCAACTATGGTATCGTTAAGCCCAGTTTGTTCCCTGACCCACTCTGCTCTATTTTTGCCGCTTGAGGTTACACCTACCATTTTCCATTCCACCGCTCGCCGCATCGTCCTCAATTTAAGCTGAACCCTCATTGTAAGCCTCCTGGTTTCTACTCCGTAGGCAAGCACCACCAAGATGCAGCTGTTATATTCATTTTATTTATTTCATAAATAAAATAAATATAACAGCTGCATCTATAATAAATATCTGAATCTAAAATAAATATAACAGTTGCATGCTTTCCTCTTGAGGGTTAGTGGCTGATTACCATTCATGATTTGAACATGCTTTCCGAATGTGATCTGCCCCATCCTTATTCTTCTAGTCATTTTACTCTCACGGTTCGAGGTGGCTTTAGCAAAGCCTAAAGATAAACACTACTGGCATGACCTTCCATTATCACTACTCAAACACGACCCCCAGAAGTTCTGGCAGGCCATTTCACCAAGTGATGGCGCACCCCAGATTTCGCAATGCTATAGTAATGAAGCTCGTCTTAGTGACAAGCACTCTGCTGTTGCCTTTAATGCGTTATTTTCATCCATATTCACTACAGAAGACCATTCAATCTTTCCGCAAGTCACTAAGCTCAATTACCAGTATATGAAGTCCATTGACGTAAAAGACGATGTTCTCGCAGGTATCATTAATAACCTCAACTTATCCAGTTCATACGGCCCTGATAATATCAACTACAAATTTTTGAATAATACAGTAAAGGTATGCAGTAAACTGTTATGTCATATTTTCGCCATTCATTATCATCAGACCCACTCCACTCAGACTGGAAAACACCAAAACTGGTATCAGTATACAAAAATGGCAGAAAAAATCCCCCGGAAAACTATCGTCCGATTTCATTCACATGCATTTTTTTGGCAAATTGCTTGTAAATATAAGTGCTTCCCATGTCCATCACCATCTGGAGTTTAATCATTTTTTTATTTGCTAACCGCCATGCCTTTAAGAAAGTACTTGCTCTGTGAAATCCAGTTACTAGAATTTACTGCAGACCTCGGAGCAAGAATACTTCAGGTGAGTGAACGTGCGAAGGGAGCGCGAGAGGGACCAACGATGTTCTCGTTTGCCGCCGATAGATGGCTCGCTGGACAGAAGACCGTGGCGGGCTGCTGGCGAATTCCTCAACGCAAACCCGGCACGTTGGCGACGGTTTTCAAATCTGAGAAAACCGGGTTATCGCGCGATAACAATATCGCGACACGCATAAAGTGACGCCGCGAAAGAGGGGGGGGGGGGGGGTAAGGGAGGAGTTGACAGTGCGGCGAGGGTGTTGCGGCGATGATAAATAAGCACGGCTACTTTCTCGCGTACGGGGCTTTCCTACACCGAGAGAGAGGAGGGTAGAAGAGGCAAAGTTAGTAGAGCCATCTCTCGGGCTACTTGCGAAGCAGAACAGTATTGGGCAGCGGATAGTCCCGGCGTTTGCTCACCTAAAGTATTCTTGCACCGTGCTGCAGCCATACATTTTAACATAGATTGTAGTCTTCAAAGAGATTCGATTTCCCTCCACTTCTCCAGAGCCTGCGACCGCGTAGCCCACTGCCACTTAATTCAAATTTGCCAATTCTAATATCAGGCAGATTGACGCTCTCTTCAATGCGCAACTTTCTAACAAACCATCAGCAGTTCACAATCGTTAACAATGATACGCCATCGCTTGCATATGTCCACTCGGGTGTAACACAGGGTAATGTGCTAGTGCCGTTGGTCTTTTTCCTTTGTATGAACGATCTACATAATAACATTTCATTCTACATGCGTGCATTCGCAGATGACTGTATATTATTTCCACCATTTATATACGACCCGACGATCATCTTTTCTTTTTTTTTTGGCAACGTGAAACTCGAAATCATTAAGAATGTGTGTGAATGCCTGGAGAACTAGAGTCAATTCATCCAAATGTAAAATAATAATGTTTTCGCGTAAAACTTCAAATAACAAGTTCTCGTTCTACATAAATACAACCTTAGTGTCTTAGACTTCATCATACAAATATATATGCGTAAATTTTACGCCAAGCCTTTCCAGGAACCTCTCATATCACAACCGCTAACACTTCCAAATCTCTTGGGTACATTCGCCGCAACGTACATAAATGCCCATCTAGGCGTTCGTAAACTTGCATTTGTACTTCCGCAGCTTCAATTTGCGTCTCTCACAAGGTGTCCATATTATTCATACTTGATTCTCATGCTAGAGGCTAGGCGAAATCGAGATTGTCAATGTATTTCGCGCTATTATATATACATGTTACGCATAACGCAAATAAAACTAGAGCATTTCCCTTCAAACTCCAAGTATCCGACGTGACGTAGCACTCTTGTTTCACAGATATGTTGATCAATCGAAGCCATCAAAATTGCTTTCGGTACGCGCGCATCCCGCAGATCCCGGCTTCTTTACAACGACTTCAGTTATAATCGCATTTAGAGGACCACAGACGCATTATAACTCATCAGGCTTACCACGACCTGTTCTATTATGTAATTCACTTCCTGACAAAACTGTTACACAAACGAACAAAGACAAATTTCGAGAACTCCTAACTCTATAGTTCTCATCATAACAAACATTAACATTCATCATGTCTACATTCTATTTTGTAACGCGCAGTGCGAACTTTTTTCTTTTTTTTCTCCCTCTTGTGTCAAGCTCTGCGCTACCACGAACTTGTATTTTTTTTTCTTGGAGGGTGTTTCTGACTATCGTTGTGTATTTCTCCTAATTTTAGCACTGCTTCGCGAACAGTCTTCTCTAGTTTAGGCTTTGATGTGTTTGTGTACTCATGCTATTTTCATTTATTTTGAAGTGTTTTCTTTGTTGTATGCTACCAATGCAGCATTCCGTTTGTAACAATTCATATTATTTGCTCATTATCTTTTGAACATTCTTAGCATTTTCCTCACTTTACTATATTTCTTACATCGCATTGCCAGCACGTTAATATTGTATACTCTTTTGGCACTCATGTATTGGTTTATTTTGTTGTTTTTTTTTCTTGTGATGTCCCCTTACTCAATGCTCCTCATGAGGCCTGTAAAGTACTTTTAAATAAATCAATTAAATAAATAATCAGCCAGCTTCAAAACCACACAGGGTACATGATGTCAAGGAAGGAGTGATTGGTTTCACGTAAAACTGAAATATACGCAGCAGAGTATACAGCAGAAGAGTGGCTACTTGGGCTGGTTGTAATGCATTTTTGAAAGAAATACACTTTCTTAGTGCGCAGGGAACGTTTTCCGATCTTCTTCTAAAACGTATGTTTTCTTCCTAAAACGTTTCCTGCGCCTCTAAGAAAGTGTATTTCTTTCAAAAAAAGACTATACAATCATCGATTTACGGCTACTACGCGACAAATGTTCATTCCCTCGAACATAGATGCCCACATTATCAGGGATCACTGTTCGTGCTGGTGTGTGCATATATACCTATTTTCAGAAATAACTTAAGATGTGATCGTATATTTCTGCAGCTAAATGTATGCACGCACTCGCACAGCGCCAGGTGGCACTGAATCGTTGATCCAAAATAACGAAGCAATTTGCATTTCGATATAACGTGTACGTTGTATCGAAATTATACTATCATTGAGTACATGCACTATAGAAGAAAAGGGGGAAAGAATGTATAAGATTAGGGTACACTGAAGAACCCCTCGTACGCCCCCCCCCCCCCCCGCTGGCGTACCCCTGTATAGAGATTTCCCGAAAGAGCAGCGGTTGAGCAACGGACCACCGGCAGACTTAGCTAAGAACTATTACAAACTTCCAGCTTTCAGCTCAAGAGTTACTAAATGCGAATTTCGGTTGACTAGATATTGTCAACTCATTTTTTTCCAACTATATCAAAAACTAAGCAGCTTTCATGCCCAGAAATGCGCATATGAATTCGCGGAGTCCTCTGCTGAAATAAAAAGATGACAACATTTTTTTTCTTTAGAGAAATCACATCCTGAGATAAAGTATGTGGTGCGTGCATTTGTGTGTGTAAGTGGCGGGAGGGAGGGGAAGTCTGCGTGTGTGCGTTTTACGTGTGCGTGCAAGGTAAAAAACTGGAGTTAGCGAAGAACACACGCGTTTACCGGAAGGGCTCCTCCCGTCGACAAGAGGGGCCCTTGCGGATTAGGGTGCATAGCGTGGCCGCAGATGCATGGCTCAGAAACCAGGAT
>WOVY01002861.1:0-40214 GCA_013436015.1 Rhipicephalus annulatus | reverse complement strand
GCTAAAACTTTTCATTGTAACTCGAGTGGTTTTTTTTTTTCTTTCGTTTATAAAAGGTATGCCATCAAAGGTGTTTGATGAGCCCTGTCCTCGTCACATTCAAGTCTAGGGGATCGCTAGGCTAGAAAAAGCCACGTGCTTGCAGTCACAAAACGGCTATTTCACGTGCGTGTAGCTGAGCGGCATGCCTCGAGAAAAACACATAAGTAAAATAGAGTCTAATTGTTCGGAATGCTGCTGATATTTTTGTCGATTGTTCTTCAGTTATTTGGTGTGCAGCAACTTTTATATAACAGTGATAAGCGCTAATGTTGTTCGGGGTGTGTTAAACATTGGTGTCCTACATATAGGACGGGTCCAAAACACTGCCTAAAAAGTTTTTTTTTTAAATTAAAAGCCTTATCGGAATTTCTGTGGTCGAAGAAGCAGTCAATTTGGAGAAATTAACTACTTTTGTTTAATTTTCCTACGTTGGGGCATATATGCGTTAATATACTCTTTTTCTCTCTGGCCGACAGTTTCGTGGTTAATTTCGAAACAGTCAATGATGTGCGTTTTCAGTAATTCACTCAGGAATGTTCTGGTAGGGTGTCGTTTATTTAATAAGGGATTCAGCACTGTGGTCACGGCGAAAGGAGCACCAAGTCTACGCTGTAACTGGCAAATGCGAATGTGGTTACGTAAAACCACCAGTCGAAACAGTGTTTGCTTCTACGACGTTGTGTACAGTGTTGACTGCATGTTCGCCATGTTCCAAGTCGTCTTGGACAGGACTGTGCATCTGCTTACTCTCTCTTTCTCTCTCTCACTTAACTGCATCTTTAATAATATTTTTATATGCGAGCGTAACTGTTTCAATATGAATGAAATTCTCGGGGACGCAAAGTAGTATGTTTATTAAAGTGAAGGAAACACGGTCAACGGCTTTAATAACACGAAAATATGACCCAAATGTCTATAGGCGCAGGCTCGCTTTATTTCGTTTTGTTTAGCAACGGGGTATAAGAAGTGCGCCTCGAAGAATATTTTTGGCTTGCACCACTGCGTGAAGATATTTTCCGAGGCGGGGCGAGGCTGATTGGCGCACGCAGAGCAAGTGGCCTTCGCCTTCTACGATGCAGAGACAAAGAAGAAAAAGTAAGCAGCGCAGTTACTGCGCAAGGGGAACAAAACCAACTCGCAGAAGAAAGAGCAAGGGAGCGTAACACGCACTACGGGGTCGAAATATTTGGCGACGCGTCTCAAATTTTTATTCTAAGTACGCACTAACCAAACGTTGGCGGAGGTCGCTTGGCGCCACTGCGCGCGCGTACTCGTCTGCAACGCACGGGAAAGCGCGTTGCAAGGAAGAGCGCGTGCTGAGGGCGAACGTATGCACGCAGAGCACGGCCGCACAGTTGAGCGTGTAATGAGAGAGCAGCGGCTCCGCATGCGCAGTCACGCCACGGGTGCGCTCACTTTGAAAGAAATAAGGCGCCGATATGTGGCGCTCGAAATGGAGCTGTCGCCTTCGCGTCCTTCCCGGAGCTGCGGTCGAGTGCGGAACCGTGTGCGAGCGTGGTTCGCCCAGGGTCTCGGGAAAAAAAAAGAAAAAAAAACCTCGGCCACCGTGAACTTTCGCGAGGGAAGGCGGTGTCCATCGGAGTGCATGACATAAGCTGATTAAAAAAGTAAGCAAAAGGAAAATATATTTTGCATAAGGGAGAACTGAGAGGATTCGATATGCCCGAAAACGATGAACAGGAATTGAAATGGCCAGAGCGAGACGCGCTCTTGTCAATCGTCGTGCCTCTTTTGCCCACTGCTATTTTGTGCACGTCTCGTGGCTGTTGCCCTGCCACTGGATCGGTCGCACCTCTTCTTCTTTTGTTCTGTTTAATGATCCCGAGAAGAGGTCGTTGAAACCGAGCTCCATTTGAATGGCTGGCAACTCGAAGCGCACGCGTCACTTCCGGCGGATATGCAACGAGGTCGTTCTGCGCAGGAAGGTCAGCTAGGTTTTCCACGGGAGCCGCAGCCTCTCCTTGAGGAACTGCCTGGTTGCCAGTGCGCCGTGCGCGAGAAAATCGAGGTATTGGCGCGTGCGAGATTCAACAAATGCGACTCAGATTGTTTACAAGGGAACTGTTAAGCATCTTATCTGACACGCATATATATATATATATATATATATATATATACGTATATATATATATATATATATATATATATATATATATATATATATATATATATATATTATATATAATCAACAACGACGACATAGATAGAACGAGTGAAAAAAACAAACATAAGCGCGAATCAAACGACTGGGTATGGTATGACGAAATGTGTGCACACAAAGAAGGGAACTCTTACAGCACAAATGTTGAAATACACAAAGCTCACATATGCGGTTGAGCCAACGAATTTTCGCCGCGCTTCGGCTATGAGGGCGACTTGTTGACTTCGTTGGGCGCCTCCCAGGCAAGAATAGTCTTCGCAGCTGCTTCAGATTCTGACAATGCGGATTTATGAGGCGAGCTCCGGTAATCTCTTACCGCCGGGAGGCGAAAGAAAAGGCCTTTATTACGAGTCCATTCCGTTTTTTAAGTCCGCTTTTGTCGCGGCCACTACGTCGACTGATGTGATTCGCTCTTCGCGACCGCAAACTTTTCAGCGCTTCCCAGCTTGCGTGTCGGTAATCCGGTTATACCGCCGAAAGGTGCCGGCACCCGCGGAGACAAAGTGACCCTGACGTCGTAGGTGCTTGTCGTCTGCTTTTTTTCCCCCTCTGGTGTCGCAGACTTCTTATCTGGTCGTCTGGCCAAGCGGCAGCAGCAGACGGCTCCTCCCCGCGCCGACTGCGGTGGTGGCTGCAGAGCGGGGGTGACACGTAGTATACAGCATCCGGCACCGCCGAGAAATATGTGTGGCAGCGGGGAAGATAGCTCACTCGGCAAAGAGAGGCACAGTTCCGCGTGACAGGCACAAAACGGTGCGACTCAGTTTGGACAAAGCGGAGGGGTGGTCTGCCCTGACTCGGGGATAAGAAAGCCGTCCCTTATGCCCCATTGAATTCGCCCGGATGCTTGTGTTCGTTTTTTCGCCGTTCCAGCTTTCGGACGCCGCTTCTCCGGTTGTGCCGGCGGCTTCACTAAGTTCTCGCTTCAGATTGCATCGCGAAATAAAAATGTACATTCCGTGAGGGTGGGATTCGAATGTGCAGGCTTCCAGATCCCGAAAGAGGACGGGGCACTTGGTCGAACAAAAGATGGCGACGTGCGCTGTGGCGCCCCCTGTAGCTGCCTCGCGGGCGTTTTCCGGATTGAGACCTTCGGCCGTGCAGCCGCGTGACAGATGACGTCCGAGCGTTTAGTCGCCACTGTTCGCGCACTGAATAGCCGAAATGGGGAAGTCGAAAGGAGCCAAACGAAGGGAAAGCGCGCTTAGGCGAGGCGGCGCCTTCACAACGCGGGTTTCTTGAATGCTCGAGCAAAACGTCCTTCCGAAAAACGCTCGATTGCGCGTGCGGAACTACTTCGCGCCTTTCACCCCTTCTTTTTGCAACGGTCCTGAGATGAGCGACTTACCAGCGTTCTCTCGCACTCTCCGCTGAATGTAATTTTACTCGAACGCGAGACGGTACCTATGCGTTCGCACGAAAAATGTAAACGTCCGTGTACAGCCGCGGGCATGGTTTCTCTTCGGAAGCTCATTTTTCCACCCCTCAAAAGCACGCCTATGAAAATGTCCCGTGATACCCGATATCGGTAGCGTTTGTTGTACGACTCGCTAGGCAAGTGGCAATTCTTTGCCTTATTGGAACTTACTTATACAAAGGGTGATTGTGAGCCTGAAATCTGTCGATTCTTTTTCACCTGAGCCACATAGCATGAAGCGCTCATGAACAAAGCAATGTCTTTTTCCCTAAACATCTTTTTCGGATATAATGTTGTTGTGCTAAATATCTTTAGTTTTGATACCGTTTGCGACTCAATTTCAGCGCTCACTTACGCGCCGCCTATGCACCATGTCCATACGAGGTGTCAGGTGGTAAGTCCTCTCAATATTGGAGTCACTCCGTGCTGTCTCTTTATGTCAACAATATTTCAGTCCGCTTTCTATTGCAGTTATCGGTTCTTGCGCCTCTTTTAGTTGTACTAATGCACCTTGTACGTACTCTCACTTCGAAAAATTGTAACGAATGGGGGGGTGTCACACCTGTCCCGTTTATTAGGGAGGCGATCGCCGGGCTAATTCTAAGAGCCGAAGTATCGGCCCCCCGAACCGCACCACGAAGCGTGGACAATTTTGAAGTGGTCCTTTTTGGTGCGCCAGCGGACGCCGGTCGTGGCCCAAAGAACAAGTCAGAGCCGAGAGTTGATAAACAAACAAATTATAATCTCAATAATGGCAGATCGAAAACAATACATAAAAATGCACACTCCACACTAGTGCATACAATATGTCACCAATCAAACCAATCAATCAACATACTACACAATACAATCAGCCACCCTCAAAAACAACGGACACCGACAACAATACGCACTACAATGCAGTCACATGCATTGAACAACCAAGACACTTAAGGACTAAAGCGATAGAAAACCTATTCAGTCCAAAGTCCTTGGAACAAAAGTCTGAATGATACTCTTCCGAGAATCACTCACTCAAAGTCCAGCGTTGTTGTCGTTCCGCAGCTCTCTGAAGTTTCTCTTCCAGGAAACCTCGCCGGAGTTTCTCTCCAGGAAAACTCCCGTCTTCAATAGGCCACTCTCCAAGCTTCAAAACTTCTTCGCCGGAAATCCGTCGGCTTCACACACGCAGCTGTTGCCCCGCGTCTTCGCTCGATAGCGGTAAACCCACGCTCTTGCCTGTAGCTCGAGCCGTCCCTACGGACCGAAAACTTCGCCGACTACTCGGCGGAATTCCTACGCGCTCTGGCGCTAACTTCCGTCCTCTCCTGTTCTGTCACTACGGGCAGAACCTTCGCCGACTCCACGGCGGAATTCCTACGCGCTCTGGCGTTAACTTCCGTCACCTCCCGCTTTCTCGTCTCGGCTGCTCGATTAAATACGTTCTGCGCCACCTTCCAGAAATTTCTCGTCCTTTCGTCGGCGCGATACGCAGCGAAAGCTGGGAAGAGGGCGAGACGGTTGGAATGCCCTCTCCGGCGGGTGAGTCAACTCGGTATGACCACGCCTCCTTCGTTCTAGAAAGGTCGAGCGTTTGCCCGGCCGCCGCTGTGGGGTGAGGAGGTTCGTCTGCGAAGCCGTGCTTCTGCGGGGAGAGCGCGCGCCCGGGAGCCTTGGATGTTTGCTTTCTTTTTTTTTTCTTTTTACCTTGCGGCGTTTCTACCGCCCGTTGTCGCAAAGGATTTGGCGGCGCGCTCTTTTTTAGCGCTCGTTCTGTGACACTGCCCCCCACTTTAAGAATATTATCTCATAATATTCAAACCTCACAAACGAGCGCGAACAGTCACCACACACTCTGAACGACTGTAACACAAACCGTCGCTCGTGACACTTCACATTCACAATAGATCACTTAATACAATTGTACATTGTAATTCAATTACACAGCACATGAAATATAACCACAGGCACATGACTACAACACTTCATCACACATTCCAAACAATACAAACGTACAAAGTTCTCTTATTACAACAATGGTACAATACTATACATCACATCACAGCACAACACTTCGACACTTGTGACACAGGATAACACAACATTAACGCAACATATGGCACTCGAGCACTGCCCAACACATTCAGATTCGACCTCAGCACTTATCCTGAGTACTTCGAACAGCGCTTACGCCCCTTTTTGCGGTGCTCGCTCGATCTTTTCTTGTGTTTCCACGTTCTTTTTCGGCGAAGCCCTTTCCAACGACGATATCTGAGGCATCGTCTCAGCCATCGTTGTCTCTTCCGACACCGTTAACGCGTCATTACATTCGACGGGTCCTGTCTGTTTATTTACCCCTCTTGATCATACCTCTACATTTTGCCCGGCTGGCCAACTCCGTCTCCGTTACACTGTCGGTCGGTTGAGGTCGTGCCGACGGAAGTCCGGTTGCTCGGCCCGTGAACTTATTCGACCCGATCGTCTTCTCCTTCGCTGTCTCTTGCGCCGCAGCTTCACCTTGGGCTCTAGTGAGATCCGTCACGGGATGCTCCTCCACTGTATCTCGCGGTCGCTGGGATGGCGAGGGCTCTATCTTCGGGTCTTCTCCCAAACATTCCGGATCATTCGGTCCTCGCGCCCCGTCGATGTTTCCGATGACAAGGTCGTAAAGGGGGTTCGTCATACATAGAGCGGCAACCTTCCCGCTGAAGTACGGGGTTTCAATCTCGATTTCTGCTTCGGGAAGCATCCGAACTGTACGGTCAATTAAGCAAACCGGCTTCGTTCTGCCTGTCAACTCACTTTCCCGTACCAAATTTCTCCGCACGATAACCGTGGAGCTACCGGTATCTCTTAACACCGTAATCTTTTTGTCCGCAACTTTTCCAGGCAGCGCTGGCATTCCCTTCGTAACACCGGTTGGCTGTTTTGACATTATAGCACCCACAATAGGAATTTTCTCCCCGTTTTTCAACTCTACGAATCCATCAGTGACGGCATTATTATCAGATTTCGGTGCCGCTTGCACACAGGATACCTGGTGAGTTTGACTCACTCCGTTCCGACAAGCATCTGCTTTGTGCCCAGTCTGGCCACACTTAAAACATTTTACTGTCGTAGGGCTCGTAAAGATTGTTCGACAGTTTTTCGCGCGATGACCCACTCGGTTGCACAGAAAACATCGCGGAATGCTCTCTGGTGCACGCTTCTTTTCTTCGGGAGCCGATTTCTTCGAATCATCGGGACACTCTTTCTTGACCTTGGCCAAATTAGTTCCACCTTGTGCTTCCAAGAATTGATCAGCCAATTCAAGCATTCCTTCAAATGACTCAGCTTTCCTCTCTTTCAAATACAGCGACAGGCTTGGGTGGCAACTAGTAAGAAATTGTTCTCTAATTAGGAGCTCTCTAAGCTCATCGTACTCCTGTGCTGTCCCTGAAAGTTCAATCCATCTGTCGAAATAATGGCAAAGTCGGGCGGCATACTGCGTAGCCGTCTCCCCATCAGCGGGCTTTCCTGTCCGAAATCTGTCCCGGAATCCTTCCACGGTAAATCTAAATCGCTTCAGCAAAGCAGCTTTCACCTTTGCGTAGTTGGCTGCATCGGTCGGCGTCAGCGTACCGTACACACTGAGTGCTTCACCACTCAAGCAAGTACTCAAAGCAGTTGCCCATTGCTGTTCCGGCCAATTCTGGCTCCTCGCAATCGTCTCAAATCGGTGAAGGTACGCGTCAAGGTCGTCCTTCCTTTCATCAAATGCTACGAGCAACTTGCCTGGGTTCAAGCGGAAGCCATGATCCTCTCGTTCGCTGCTTTCAACTCTAGCTTGGACGGGAGTTTCACTTCGCTGTTGCAAACGGAGCCGCTCGAGTTCCATCTCGTGCTGCCGCTGCCGTTCCCTTTCAGCCATCTCCGCTTCTCTTTCTTCTTTCCGCTGTCGCTCCCTCGCTTCTCTTTCTTCCTTCAGCTGTCTCTCCTTTGCTTCTCTTTCTTCTCTCGCCCTTTCAGCTGCCAACTTTTCTCTCTCCAATTCCAACTTCAATTGTTGCTCTCTTTCTTCCTTCTCCCTCTCTGCCGCCAACCTCTCTCTCTCCACCTCAGCTTCTTTTTCCGCTTTGGCTCTTTCGACCGCCAACCTCTCTCGTTCCAACTCAGCTGTTTTTTCTTCCTTGGCTCTCTCCGCTGCCAACCTCTCTCTCTCCACCGCCTCTTTCTCCTTCTGGCTTACCCACTTCCGTAGTTCGGCGCCGGAAAGACCCATCTTCTCACCAAGCGCAACTAACTTTTCGAGATCCATTGTGTCTCGCAACTCGCAAATAAAACCTTGCCGCGTGCAAAAGGTATCTGCCTAAATCAGTCTATCGGAACACTCCCCTGCACTCGTTAACGAGAACACTGAACAACACACAGAATCGTTCCGATAGCAGTATCACCAACTCGAGGCTCTTTCTTACTACTTTGGACACACTGTGCACCAAAAGGTCCTCTATCGCGGACGCCAGATTAATTGTCACACCTGTCCCGTTTATTAGGGAGGCGATCGCCGGGCTAATTCTAAGAGCCGAAGTATCGGCCCCCCGAACCGCACCACGAAAGCGTGGACAATTTTGAAGTGGTCCTTTTTGGTGCGCCAGCGGACGCCGGTCGTGGCCCAAAGAACAAGTCAGAGCCGAGAGTTGATAAACAAACAAATTATAATCTCAATAATGGCAGATCGAAAACAATACATAAAAATGCACACTCCACACTAGTTGCATGCAATATGTCACCAATCAAACCAATCAATCAACATACTACACAATACAATCAGCCACCCTCAAAACAACGGACACCGACAACAATACGCACTACAATGCAGTCACATGCATTGAACAACCAAGACACTTAAGGACTAAAGCGATAGAAAACCTATTCAGTCCAAAGTCCTTGGAACAAAAGTCTGAATGATACTCTTCCGAGAATCACTCACTCAAAGTCCAGCGTTGTTGTCGTTCCGCAGCTCTCTGAAGTTTCTCTTCCAGGAAACCTCGCCGGAGTTTCTCTTCCAGGAAAACTCCCGTCTTCAATAGGCCACTCTCCAAGCTTCAAACTTCTTCGCCGGAAATCCATCGGCTTCACACACGCAGCTGTTGCCCGCGTCTTCGCTCGATAGCGGTAAACCCACGCTCCTGCCTGTAGCTCGAGCCGTCCCTACGGACCGAAAACTTCGCCGACTACACGGCGGAATTCCTACGCGCTCTGGCGCTAACTTTCCGTCCTCTCCTGTTCTGTCACTACGGGCAGAACCTTCGCCGACTCCACGGCGGAATTCCTACGCGCTCTGGCGTTAACTTCCGTCACCTCCCGCTTTCTCGTCTCGGCTGCTCGATTAAATACGTTCTGCGCCACCTTCCAGAAATTTCTCGTCCTTTCGTCGGCGCGATACGCAGCGAAAGCTGGGAAGAGGGCGAGACGGTTGGAATGCCCTCTCCGGCGGGTGAGTCAACTCGGTATGACCACGCCTCCTTCGTTCTAGAAAGGTCGAGCGTTTGCCCGGCCGCCGCTGTGGGGTGAGGAGGTTCGTCTGCGAAGCCGTGCTTCTGCGGGGAGAGCGCGCGCCCGGGAGCCTTGGATGTTTGCTTTCTTTTTTTTTTCTTTTTACCTTGCGAGACCGCCAGGTGGCGCCGAGGAGTGCACACGCATTCACATCGGCTCCGTCAATCATCGTACCTAGCAGCGGTTAAAATCATGTGACTACCAGTGAAACTACGGGCAATTGTGCAGGAAGACGTCAGGTACACGCTGACACCACCTTTTTGGACAAGCGATCCCGGTTTCCTCTGGGAAGTGAAGACCTTCGGCAGAGCATGCCAACCCGCCACGCTAAGCCTCGCGGCGAAGCGGAACGCGGAGTCCTGGCAGCCAGCTCTCGGCCGACGCGTTGCGCTGCACCTGCCCGAACCCCAACGGACAACGACCCGGAACTAGCCCAGGCACTTATGGACATGGATGACCAAGACATCGAAACCCAAGTGAGCTCTGCGGTGGACGCCAACGAAGATTTCCTTTCACCTGACGAGGTGCTACAAGGGGAATCTACTAGCGACGCCGAGAACAAGGAAAAAGACTCTGCGGAGGAACGCGACGACGAAGCCAAGAATGGTCAGTGGCAGGTAGCTATGTCATTGCGACAGCGAAAACGCATCAGAAAACAAGAACGCGCCGCGAGTGATGACAGCGTTGCTCGAGGCGAAACTGAGAGCAACAGCTCCGGCGCTAGAACGCTTGCAGAAGAGCGAACGCGGAAGAGCATCTGAAAGGGGCCGGCGACGAACGCGCGCGGCGCCGCTGCCCAAAAACGATATGAAGATTATCATGCGGCCCAGACCAGGGTTAGTTGTGAAGGAACTGAAAGCATACCAGGTTGCGCGAGCGATAGAACTTGCGAGCGGTGACCCGGAGGCCTGTAACAGCCACAAATTTCTGCTTCGCCTTCGCAACGGATCAAACATAATTATTGCAAGCACTCCGTACGAAGATGTAGCAGAAAGGATCTTGAAGATAAAGACACTGGAGCTCAATGGCACCAACTATCCCGTGAACACCTACATATCCACTCCTGCTGGATACCTGAAAGGAGTGGTACACGGATTAGAACGCGAAACGCCAGAAGCTGAACTCCTGAGCCATCTCCGAGTGCGCACTCAAGGAGTGACAATTGTTCAAGCCCGCATGCTCGGACAGTCACAAACTGCAGTGATCACGTTCGATGGACCAATACTGCCGCGCTTCGTGTATTATTACGGTGGCGAAATGCCGTGCGTGCCTTATCAACCCACACGGCAGTACTGTAAACTCTGCAAGAGCCAGGGACATAGGACGGATGTTTGTCCCACACCAATGACAAAGGCGTGCAGTAACTGTCGCCTAAGAGACCCACCTGAGGACCACACTTGCGATCCGGAATGTGCCCTGTGCGGCGGACGCCATCCCACGGCGGCATCGGAGTGCACCAAGAAACTCAAACGCGTCCCTCAAAAGGGCCGGTCGCTGCTGTCGCACCAACACAGCACACCAAAAACCACTGGCATACTCAAGAGACGCTGGTTCAGCACGGACCGCGAGGACTCTGCACCGCCAAGCAGGGCCCGTTCCAGTTCCCGATCCAGATCTCGATCTACATCCCGATCCAGGTCCGGCTCTCGAGACTGCTCCAACTCCAGGAATGGTGGCCACAAGCAGGCCCAAGCAAAGCAACAACAGCACAAGGGCAAGAAGGCGCAGAAAAAGGAAGAGAAGAACCAGGTGAGCTGGGCAGCAAAATCCTCCCAACACTCACACCAAACACCACAACTCACGCGCTTAGAACGTGAGTTAGAGATAATGCGGGTGAGAATAGGTGACCTAGAACGCGAAAATAGGGAACTAAAAAAGCAACAAACGCAGCACCCGCAACAAAACTCTATACCCACCCAGAGTGGCCAGAAATCGCAGACGCAACCGAATGCAGGAGGTGACTCAATGATTACGTCGTCGATGCTGAAAGAAACATTAAAGGAAGTTATACCGACAGTTATAGAGCAAGTAATGATAAATGTAGATAGAAAGCTCGAGATTCTGGACAAGAAAATCCAGGCACAACACGTCGAATTCACGAAAGCCTTGCGAAAGCATGCCACAGGCATCAACATCAGAGAAAAAGCTGAGAAAATTTACAACAGGCCCGGATTGTCGGCCATGAACCAGGAGACGCATAATGGCTAATCATCAAACGCAGCGGTCAGAAAAGTGCGAAATATGGCAGTGGAACTGCCGTGGTTTCCGGCGGAAAAGAGGGCAACTGTTGCAGCTGGTGGCGTCGCAACAAAAGCCACCTGCTGTCATAGCAGTCCAGGAAGCCGGAACACAACCAAAATTACGGGGCTACGAAACTTATAGTACCGGGGACGCAGAATGGAAAGTTGCTACATTAGTCGATAACTCAATTACAGCAATATGTCATCAGCCCATTGAAGAGGCGGATATCCCGCATATCATAACAGAAATAACCTACAAAGGAAGCCATGGAAAGAGCGCCTTCATACTTAATATCTATAGTCCCCCAAGACAAAAGAGAGCAACGTTCGACAAGCTCTTTCAAGAGACAGCAAAACTGGCGAAAGGGAATCCATTAATCATAGTTGGGGATTTTAATGCCAGGCATGCAAGCTGGGGATATAAGATGCAAGACACCAAAGGCAAGAATATCGCAAGACAAATAGAGAAACTGGAAATGACTCTGTTAACTGACCCTGCAATACCAACGAGGATAGGCAACAGCGTATCCATGGACACAAGTCCGGACTTGACGATAGTACAAAACTGCCACAGCGTGGACTGGTACAACACCCTTGAAAACCTGGGCAGTGATCATTACATACTAAGCACCACAATCCGCACCGGCCGAATCCGCAAACACATCGGCACAGCCAAAATTACAGACTGGCACGCATATAGAAAAGCGCTAAAAGCGCACGTGACCGCCATAGACGACTTGGACGAGTGGTGCAAAGTAATTCGAAATGAAAAGCAAATGTACACCAAAACTGTCGCCAGAACAGATGATACCCCTGAAGTAGACGCTCACCTTCTCCACCTGTGGGAAGCAAGAAGAAACCTCACTAAAAGATGGAAAAGGCAAAAGCGAAATAAGAAACTCAAAGCGAAAATTGAAGAAATAACGCAGCAAGCCGAACAGTACGCTAATCAACTCGCGACAGCCAACTGGGAACAATTTTGCGATTCACTAAATGGAACCCTAGGAACAGCAAAGACATGGAATATCCTAAGAGCCATGATTGACCCTCTGAAAACTAAACGCGAAGGACAAAAATCTCTAGAAAGATTATTGCACACATATCCAGGCACAAGAGATGACCTGCTTCAAGACATCTATATTAAGTGTTTCGGCGCCCGAGCCATCACAGCCCCTTACCAGGCTAAATACACTGGGCTCCCAAACTCAGAACTGGATGCACCTTTCACGCATGCCGAGGTCAGAGCGGCAATCGTCAGCATGAAACGCAACACAGCGCCTGGGGCGGACCAAATCACCAATGCCATGATTCGCAACATGAATGACGAAGCCATAACAGCGCTTCTAAACTTCATTAACAAACACTGGGTGAATGGCACTATACCACAGCAATGGAAGCATGCTGTAATCATTATGATACCCAAACCAGGAAAGAAATTGGCAATAGAAAACCTCAGGCCAATCTCTCTTACCTCGTGCTTAGGCAAAGTGTTTGAGAGATTAATAAATGCCAGACTTCAACGGCACCTTGAACAAAATAACTTGTTGCCAAACACCATGTTTGGTTTCCGCTCGAACCTTTCGACACAGGACATCCTTCTGCTTTTAAAGGAGGAAGTACTAACAAATGTTCCAAAAGCAGGAGAAAACATTGTCATGGCCATCGACATAAAAGGCGCTTTTGACAACGTAAGCCATAAGGCCATATTAGATGGGCTAGCAGCGACAAACTGCGGTCAAAGGACGTACAAATATGTACAGAACTTCCTTACTAAAAGAACCGCTGTTATCAGATTAGGAGAACACGAATCCAATGTCTTCCACCCACCGAGCAAAGGCACACCACAAGGCGCTGTGATCTCGCCTACGCTTTTCAACATAGCCATGATTGGTCTAGCCAAAAAACTGGAAGGTATTCCCGACATCCGACACTCCTTCTATGCGGATGACATCACTGTATGGACAACCAAGGGTAGCTTGGCGGAAAAAGAAGAGCGGCTTCAACTGGCAGCTAAAACTATCGAAGATTACACTAAAGAAAGGGGGCTTCAGTGCTCAGCAGACAAATCGGAACTCATTCGGTTCTCCAAGAGTAAAAAACAAAGGACAGACCCGAGCCTCCGCCTTGAGGTCAAGCTAGACGGCAATATTATACCAGAGAAAACAACTGTTCGGATCTTAGGGATGTGGTTACAGTCCAATCAGCGATGTCTCCACACACTGAATATGCTTAAACGAACAGCTTCAACAAATTGTTCGTATGATAGTTCGAATAACGAACAATCGTGCTGGACTGAAAGAACAAGACGTGCTTCGTTTGGTAAAGAGCTTAGTCATCAGCAGACTAACATACTCGCTACCCTACCACAACATGAATAGAGAGGAGAAAGAAAAAGCAGACAAAATAATAAGGATGGCGTATAAAGCAGGCTCTGCGACTACCACAAAGCACTTCAACTGCGAAGCTATTAGCGCTCGGACTTCACAATACATTTGATGAGTTGGCTGAGGCACAAGTAACCACCCAGATTAACCGCCTGCTACAGACGACAACCGGCAGAAAACTTCTTCAGAGGATCGGCCTCGGCGAACAAGTACAGGCACATGGAAGAGCTAAGGAATTGTCGTGCTCAGTCAGAGCCTGGTACAAAATATGCCCCCTACCGAAGAACATGGACCCAGTTTTACATGCTGGAAGACGTAAAGCAAGAGCCGCTTACATAGATAAACAGACAAAATATCTGAATACGGCGAGATTTACTGACGCTGCACCATATCAGGCAAATGCAAAGAACATGGTGGCCGTGGTCACAGACCGAAAAGGAAACGTCACAAGTTGTGCCTCCATAGCCCAAGCCTCTATCACAGAAGCGGAGGAGATAGCGATCGCGCTGGCAATCAAGGAGGGCAGGGAGCGAAAAAGCCCCAATGACAATAATCACAGACTCGAAGGCTGCATGTAGAAATTACGAAAAAGGTAGAATATGTATGAAGGCCTTCCAAATTCTAACCAAAGCTCACAAGGACTTCCCAATTGAATACACCCAAACCATTATCTGGGCGCCAGGGCACGAGGGCGTCACCGGGAACCAGTTTGCGGATGAGGCGGCTCGAGGCTTCACAGATTACCGAGCTTCCTTGCACACTGCAATAGAGGATCCAACGCCCCTAGACCCTAACTTTGGTGCAATTCTTCAGTATTACAGGGACAATAGAAAAGTGTATCCAGCACCGCATAAGAAACTTACAGCAATGGAATCGGTGGCATTACGCAGAATCCAAACAAACACATACACGAACTTACACAGGCTGCATGTATTCTACCCCACAGCATACAAAGATATATGTCCGTGGTGTGGGGCCACACCAACTCTGTTTCACATCACGTGGGAGTGTACGCATCACAATGAAGAACACCACAACATGAACAACACAGAGGAACAATGGGAGGCGCTGCTGTCCAGCTCGGCCATTGTTGATCAGCGCTGGCTGGTCCAACGGGTAGAGATGATGGCTAGGGCCAGCGGAGCCCTGGAATAGGGGCCCGACCATTTGGAATGCTCCGCGTTATGCGCAAATAAAGTTTTCTCTCTCTCTCGTGCGTTTTGCTAGCGTAGCGTCGCTGCGCCCAGCGTGCGCGCGCATCAGCGTTATCTATACTTACATTATATTAGGCCCTTCATGATGCGCTCGAGGCCGTTTAGCAAGCTCCAGATAAACCATATTTGGTGTTACGTCACGTGACGCCAATGAATGACGAAGTTATACGGCTGGTGCAAGCATGATGATCATTACCCGCGTGTGATGTAATAACATGACTACATACCACGCTCAAGATTTCTTTGTGGCCCTTTCGCTAGTGCCACATATACTAAATTTAGTATTACACAACGTGAATGAATGACGAATGCAAATGGCAGACCCAAACATTGTAATCATGATATTCGGGTCATGTAAAGCATGACTACATGCTACGCTCATAGCGCGCTAGCGGCCGTGTTCCTTTTTCCACATATGACAAATTTGGTATCATGTCACGTCAATAGATGGCTAAAGTAAATGACACGTCAAAACTTGATAATCAAGATATAAAAGTCATATACGACATAATTTACGTCCATCTCCTAACGTTGTGCTAACCTAAAGTGACATAACAACCTTCCTCATTTGTGCTTCGCATATTATCGATTCCCACTGTACGCGGGATCTACCTTGCTTTTCTTTTGAACGTCGGCACCTGGAATGAACCCTCTGCGTTTCGTGCCACGTCATAGCGTCTCACACCAAGTGTTGCCTGTGTTCCTTTTTCCTTTTTGTTCTACATCATGAGTGGTACAGAAGACGACCACTTTTTGTGTGCATCTCGAGAACATTTTTCAATTGAAATGAAATGTTGAAGCGACGGTGATAAATTATACTCTCAAGCTGTTCCGAGGTGTGCCTACTGGAAGTGGTAAATAATAGGGAGTTTTAAAATAACGTTTGCAGGTGTTGCAGGCGTTGCTTTAGTTGCGGGCGCCATATGAGGTTTAGAATAGCGTTTGCCCCCCCTAGGAAAAGGTCTAGGGAATTTCACCCCGACCGCGTACCCAAATGCACAGAAGGTACACACAGTACTTCACGGGCCGCATGCAGGCCGCACAAGACGCCCTCTTATTCGAATTTTCTGCGGGCGGGCCGCGAACGCGAACGGCGGCTCGCGTTACGACACAGGCGCAGTGGCAGTGACCGCACCGAAAGGCCTTGCGGTGCGCTATTTTAGAATTCCCTAGTAGCTCGCCGTTATAACGCCAGCACCGGCATACCTAGGGTTGCCACCTCTACGGTATGTTCGTCGAATCGCGTTCGTCAATGCAAAATCATTGCGAAAACCGGGAATGCTCTTGGTCTCGTGCGAAGGGTAACGAACGGACGCAGAGGCCTCGAGGAGGACGACATGCTTCAACTGATCAATGACTTTGCGCTATGTCACTTCACCTGCACTGTGGCCGTGCACAACTAGTTCAGAGCAAAGAGGGAGAAACTCAATGCCCTCAAGAGAAAAATGATCAAGCGAGCACTTTGACTACCAGTAACGTGACACACCGAGGAGCTTCTTCGGCTGCTTATACAGAACACCTTATAGGAGATTGTCTAGGCTCAGAAACGGGCTGATCTAATGCGGCTTTTAACAACATTGGCTGGTAGGTGGATTCTAGTGGAGACCGGATACCCCAACCAAGAATTTCAGTAGCAACACCCTAATTCCTAAGAAGATAAGACAAAAGCTCCTCGTCTTACCACAACACCGCAATGTGCATCCTGTAAACAACGCTAATTGTCGCGAGGCAAGAGCTTAGAATATACCAAATAACATTACTGAGCATAATATAGACACAAGCTTTGTGGACATCCCCGCGCACCATAACGGCGCGTTTTTTGCCCTTTTCGTCGTGGATTCACTGGGCCATGTCGTCAACTGTGCCTTAATTCGGACGACAGATGCCGAGGTGACTGAGCAAGTGGCCATTCCACTCGCCATGCAAGACAGTCGTAAACAAATAGGGTGTATAGCGACTAAAACGTGGCTGTTAGGGTATTCCAGAAAGACCAAGTAGGACGGCAGCTAGTTAAAATGCTGAAAGGCACCAAAAAGAATCGCAGCACCACACACTCTGTCTTTTAGTTACCTTCCCACGTTGGGGCAATAGAGAGGGTTCCTTTTAAGTTCAATGAGTCGGCCCAAGAAGTTGCGCATGGCTTTACCGACTGCGCTATCTCGGATCAGACGACGTTCTCCCCGGACACAGGAACGCACCTAGCACTCACAATGAAAGTACTAAATTTTAGTGGCGAAGCTCTTTAAGCCATGGATCGTGCGTCCGTGATGTATGTAGTTTAGGTAGTAGCAGTGGAGTAGTAGTATTAGGTAGCCAGCTCCACGGCTGGACGAAAGGAGTGTCATGCACGCACCCATTTTGATTCAGGAGGAAACCCGCGCACGTTAATTATAAATAAAAAGATGTTTCTGATGAAACAACCTACAGAGACGAGAATCAGTAACTTAATTTCTCATAAAATGTGCCTTGAATTTGATGCTTACTAAAAAATTACAGCATATCCACAAAATGAATGATGATGAGTAGGGTGAAGCGTCTGTCAATCCGTCCGTGCTGCTGTCCTTGCGTTCGTCCGTCCGTACGTGCGTCCGTTCATCCGTCCATGCGTACGTCAGTCCATCCGTAAGTGCTACCGTTCATGCGTCCGTCCGTGCGTCTGTCTGTGTGTGTGTCCATCCATCCGTCCGTCCCTGCGTGTGTGTGTCTGTATTTCCGTCTGATCGTCTGTCTGTCCGTTCATGTGGCGAACAATTGAAGTACCGCCATCTGGCTTCCTTTTATCATATATTCATCATACACAAGTGCCACCATCTAGCGGACAACCCAAGCACTAAACTAGAGTATGTATCACATTTCTGCTGTCAGTGTTTTGTTAACACCGAGAGCGTATAAAGACGCCGTGCTACGTTTTTAGTAACATGTGGACATACAGATATATGCTTGAAAGCGCGTATGTACCTCTGGAAGGCTACCGACTACTACTACAACCACACACTTTAGAGGATGTACAGACCCACGCCTTAAGGAGCTTCGTACCAAACGTGTCATGCTCATTTAATGTTTTTTAAACCAAAATGCCACTCTTCCATCTCTTCTAGACGCACCATATTACAAATGTATACAACGTTTTTCCTCTCAAAGCTTCTTCCCAGCGTAAGCACATTCCAAAGATTGTCAATTAGGTAAGACTCGTTATAAGTGATGCGGCTCTGTTCCGTTAGCAGAGGGCGCGAAAGTTTTGCTTCCACAATGAACCAGTGTCAGTATTTTGTTTTAAGATTTAGCGATATCCGCAGCCTTCATTTCAACCAGTAGAAACAGAATCAAGCATGCATTTCGGGGCACAAGTTTTATCATAAAAAGTGACAAGAAGAAATTGGTAAAACAGTTTAACTACGTAATAACTGATTACTAAGATGAAAGCCGCCGCGGTGCCTATGACACCGGGAGGCCGGTAATGAACCTGTCACCGCCATGTGCTCGCAAAACTACGTGAGGACGAAACTCTATGCGCAAGGAAAGCCTGCGTGGAGGAAGACCTAAAAGAGTACTGTTCGCGCGAGAGTCCTGAGCTTTGTCCTGTTCGTAGCTTATATCCGCATGCTAAGTTGTCTGCAGCCTCACTGAGCAAATGTTGATGCCTGTTTCTGATAGTTGCCTCTTTCTCTAATATTTCCTGATTTGCCATTTATTCAAGGTACTAAAGAGCGAGGGCGGGCCATACTAAGCGATAGCCAAGAAATGATCGGAGTAACTTGTCCTTCACTATAGTGGGGGCATCCACGTGCGCCTAGTTCATGTTGGCTATGTCTCATTGACAGAGAAAGATTCATTCGGACACCTATACATAGGTTCTCTGTTTGTACTACACTATAAAATGAAAATTCATTTGCAGGTATGTATCTGCATGCCCAAATAAGATTAAGCACCCATGTAATATAAACTTGAGTAATATTTGTATTATTGAGGCTGATAGTACGAAGGAGCTTCTGCCGCACAATAATCTCACGTCGAGCAACTGCGAAAGTGAATTGAAGTGAATCATAAAAACTCCATCCTCTTTTCCTTGATGCTGTTCATGAGGCAAAGAGTTCAAAAGTTTCGTCGGCACCGCTGCGCTTCATACTCAAGAAGTTGTAAGAAGCATGTTAAATTGGACACTTGACTAGTCAGCGTGCACTAGAAACTATTCTATGAAAGATTCAGTCCATTATTCTGCAATCTTTATCTATTAGCAACTTCCCCCAAAACTCGAGCTTTGCGATTTCCTAATATTTTGATTTTCTGGCCCAAAAGTATGCTTAATGTTTTTAACAACGATCAGCTAATAGGTGAGGCTTATAACAAGGGCGCTAGAAAACAGAGACTTTCACAGCGCACTACTCTATGGTTAGAAATTACTAGTAGGCCGTTTGATTTCCTAAGACGTATATGAATAAACATTTGCTTGTAAAACACGTTGCGCAATATTGCGAAAATTGTAAGGGTGCAGCAGATGAGTGTATCCAATATTACCTGTTTGGCGTGTTTGTACATCTTGCTTATTCATAGGAATATCCAATGCATAACTGCAATAGCCAATGCGAATCACGGATTTAAAACAGTCTGTTTGTTAGTATAAAGTACAGCTATATTGTTTCAGCCACTAAGATATTGATCTGGGCTAATGGGATAGGGACCAGTTCCGGAAGCAGACAAAAGAGTCTTTTATAGAAGGCATGGAGGAGCCAGGAAAACAGAATCTTTTAGAGGCCTAGGTACCACCAAATTTTGGTGAAGCACAAGAAAAGGGCGTCTCTTGCAAATGAATTGTTTCGGAAGAAAACAGCCTAAATATATACGCCACACAGCTCCTTGCAATGAAGAATCCGCCGGATATTATCTCCAAGAAACCAATGTAAGAAATGGTGAGCTCAGACTTCCGGGTTACGTAGGCCTTCAAAGCAATACCCGATGCACGGTGATGGCGTGTGGATATTTCCAGTGTACAGACACCACGCATGCGCAAAATGCTCCACAATGCTCATTGTACGTAAGATCTGATGTTCGTTTTCCAGTGATTGACGTGAGTGACCTCTGCGGACCTGGTCACCCGTTTCTAGTCGTTTTCTTTTAAATTTTTAAAGTTTTTTGCGCACTTGTCTAAGTCTTCATCATTTTCTCTTTACTTTTCTCACTTCTTTTTTCTTTCTCCCCTCTTATCTTCGTTTTTTCTGTGTCTTCTCTCCTCCCGAAAAAGTAAGCAGGCGTTGTGCCCGTCTGAGTGGCAGTTCCCATTTTGCTCTCTCTCTTTCTTTCATCTTTGCCCCTGTGTTTCCGTGTATGCAAATGAAATAAATAAATGAATAAATAAACAAACAAACAAATAAATAAATAAATAAATAAATAAATGCGCGAACACTACTGCCTCAACTAGTTGCTAGGCGTCAGACACGTGGGCGATCGTTTCTAGTCCAGCAAAAAAGTTCCAAATTTTGAACTCACATGCGCGCATAACCACAGACCTGACACCTATACCCAAGTAACTGTTTCTTCTTATCCAAAAAAAAAAAACTTTCTATATCTTGGGGGAAGAGCATGTGAGCTTTCGGCAAGATAAAAAACACTAGGAACGATTGCCTTACACGAGCAATGATTACAATGTGCATGAAAATTTACCGATAAATTATTTTGCATTGAAAATTCATGCTCCCTGACAGTGAAGTTCCCGAACCCTTCCTGACGCAAACACGACTGTTTTGTGTAGCATTTTCTACTCCGCACCAGCTTGTCGATATACTTATAACGAAGCGTGTTCGTTTTTACACAGGGAGAGCCTTGGTTGTTTAGAAATGGGTGAACACAGGCCTGCCAACTTGCGTGACGCAGAAACGACACAGGCACGTTGCGACAGCTAGCCACGTTCTTGAGATTGAGGACCACCTTAAACACGAGGTACAACCAGAGGTGTTCGTACCATAACCTGCTTGCTTTACGTTGTGCCATTAGGCCTTTAAAAGGGGGTTTCAAAACCAGATACTACGTAAGAGTTAGGAGAGCCTGCTGAATCTGCCTGCTCAACGTGAATAATTGAAATACCCTTCAGCGCCCCTCGAAGGCGGCTGGTTCACTGAAGAATGGCAAACACAGACAAGCATTTGACCCGAAAATACCGTAAATAGCGCAACTGTTCTGACCGGCTGAACGCATTTATCAAGAAGGCTGCATCAGTTCTTCAACTTGAGACACTGACAATGATTCAGCGTTTCTTTTATTCTATTGTTTTTAAAATGAGCAAAATGTACGGGAAATTTGAGGTATTTCTGAATCATGGTTTGTGGAATTGTATCGTCATATCACTTCTGAAATAACAGATGTTTAACTCACAGAAATGGTATAAAATCACTCACAACAGCATTCACAGATAGGCCAACACTTTCAACAGACTGTGCTTTAACACTGACGCATTAAATTTTGAATATTAGATGAGTTTTGTGTGTGGAGGCATTTGACATTATGCTAGTTCAACATCACACCGTAAGGCTATTTTTTTGCAATAGCAACCGTAATCGGTTGCATTTTTTTCTGCGCTGAATGGGTATTATTTCTCTTACCATAATTGAACCGCTAGACGTGTCGAAAATTCGAACAGCGAAACTTACCACCATAGACCACGCACACCAATGCCAGCGTGCTGCCTTCGTTGAAAGGACCGATGGTGCCTCGGAGTTCATTTCCTTCACCGTCTCGTATTGCTGGAGGCTCGGGTGGAGCTGTGTAAATACAAGAATGCATTCAAACACGAGTCTATGTATTACCAATGACTCTCGCTGCAGCCGAAAGATATTGAGGCGACCGCTATCGTTTCGGTACACAGGACAATCACTGAAAAATTCCTGCAGCTCTCCACAGATTCGACCAGCCAGAAGCACACGCAGTGTTTTCCTAAGAGATGGGGAGGGGGACAAAGCGGGCTCTCAGCGTGTCTCTTTTCTATTAAACCAATGTATAGAGAGCGGACTTTGTTTCCCCTCTTAGGTGACTAGCTTAGGAAGTAGGCCTACACCCTCCCTTCCTCCCCTCACACACATGTACACGTTTAGGCAAGCAGCATTGAAATAATGCTTCATTTTATCACCAGTTGATTTACCAGTGCTACCCAAGCAGGCTTAAAAATGCTGGAGTGGAAATAATTGGCCAGAAGCAGAGCCGTGGCAATATGTCGGCTGCAGCGGCCATCTTATTAGGGGCATGATAAAGCTATTAAGACAGGGAAGTTTATTTCAAACTTGTAACAACAATTCAAGTGAGTACAGCTGTCTGGTGTAACAAAACCACTTCAGTGGCGCGTACAAACAAGAAAACATAGTCACGATGTAATCACAGCACTTCAATATTCTTACAGATCACGAATCACTCAAGGAAACAAGGAGAAAAGGAAACACAAAAAGCACGAAGTTGGAACAGAATCACATATTATGTCCGACGAGATGCAAGATTAAGACAGGGAAGTTTACTGCAAACTGGTAACACCAATTCAGGTTAGTATGACTGTCTGGTGTAACAAAATCACTTCTGTGGCATCTACAAATAAGAGAACATAGACACGATGTAACGCACAGCACTTCAATATTCTAACAGAACACGGATCACTAAAGAAAACAAAGAGAAAATGAAACGCAAAATGCACTAAGTTTGAACATATTCACATAGTATAGGTGCGACGAGAAGCACTGTTTTTTTTTTGGTGAATTAAAACGGCAGTAAAAGAAATAACTATTCCCATTCCGAAATCCAAAAAAAACGTGTATGCCAACTTCTGATGAAGGTTTCTTCACCCCGCTTTTTAATCTGTTCGGTAAGGTACCGAACCATGATAATTCTAATCTACCGTAACGCTGGGTATGTAGCTCGTTGGGGTCATCGGCATTCTTCGGCTATACAGAGCCAACGCCACACGACGAACATCGTGACGTAAAATAGAAGTTGTTCGAATAAGCCCCTTCTGCGCTCTCCACCCGAAGGCACTGACATTCCGAATAGACGACGCACGACGTGCCACACGCCTTTGGCCGCTACGCATTCAAACATCGCGTGGCGGATCGTTTCTCTTTTCCCGCAGTTGGGGCAGTGGTCATTGGGAACGACGCCCCACTTTAACAGTCTATGACGAGTGGGCAACGCGTCCCATTGCCACAGCCAATCAAATTCTCTAACTATTCCCGGTACGCGGTTCTTCCGCCATTTCTTCCACTTGCTGGGCCTCCATCTCTGTTTTTCCTCGTCAGTAATCGAGCGACTGATTAACATTTTGCTGATGCGAGCGGGTGCGAGCTTTGCAAAGTATTCTTCGGTGGCATCGCCGTCGACCGAACGTTTGAGGCCCTCTGCTGCTTTATAAAAAGCATGCGGGCGTTCTGCTTGAGGCCCCCGGTACCTTTTCGACGTGAATGCGTCTCCAAGAGATCCAGTCCAGTATGGCAGTAAGCTACGACCAGGATAGTGACTGTCCGGAAACAATTTTTGAACTGTTTTAGCTGTAAGTGCCTTTGTGAATGTCGCAACATTTGGCAGACTAAGTCCCCCACACCTTTTTGAGAGCTTCAGGGACTTTTGTTGAAATTTTGGTGTCTTCGCGTTCCATGGGAAGGCTCCAACCAACGACGTAAGGCAGCCCGCGAAACATTTGGGTATGAGTGAAATGTGCCTGATTCAAGAAGCATATGCGCATGCTTTGGTTTTCACCACCATCAAGTGACAAATTGAAGTTAGCGGCATACGCGAAGACCTGCGTGGCTCAATGTACGGCGTGCTCCTAATTTCTTTTGGCCACCTCCCCGTCATAAAAGCATACCCCGAGGACTTTAACGGCATCCACGTATTGAGTACCGCCCGGCAAAGAGGCATGGAAGCTACCGAAACGAAGGGCTTTGCTTTTCTCCGCATTCAGGAAAGCACCCGACAAACTGGCATACTGTTCAAACAACTCTAAGAAAGCGCGGTAACTGGCTTGATTTCACACGAACACAGAGATATCATCAGCATAAGCGGTGATGCTGACTGACCCCAGATCTGTCATTGGAAATCCCTGAATATTAGGGCAATTTGCCACTTTCCTAAGGAGAGGATTTATGGAAGGAACAAAAGCAACGGTGCGATTTAGCATACATGGCGAAAACCTCTTGTCACTGGAAATCTTGTTTCCAAGCCATTGATGAGAAGTCGGCTAGTCATATTGGTGTATAGAATCTCTATACAGTGGACGTATTTTTTCGGGTCACATAGTGCTCCAAGTGCATCATAGTGTTACTAGTTCTCTTTGGTAAGCCTCTGACTGGAGGAAAAGTTCATTGGAGATTCATTCTCCCATAGTCATTTCTGTGCGTTATTTCGTCGGGAATAACTATCTTTTAATATAGAAGTAACGTAGCATTTACATTAACTCATCAAAGCCACTTGATATCTAAGTAGGTTCTACCACAAAAGAATATGCTTCCGCCGTCTTGGCAATAGCAAAAGCTGGGTTGACAGCTGCCCGCAACACAGTGATATATGTTTTGGAGGACCAAATAAAAGTTTATTCAATCTGATCAGCTGGCAAGGAAATCCGGGAGCTTCTACTCCCGCAGTTTTTCTTTAAACGTCTTTGGTGCTACCCGATGGTTGAGTATATGAGAGTCACCTAACGTGCTGCGTCTGAGTGGCTCAAATGGGCAAAAAAAGAAAAACGATATTTTGCCTCTTGGTAAAGAAGTGTGAGACTGGAAAACAAGAAAGTTAGCAGCAGAAAACGAAACGTGACAGATTCTACGTTAATAAAATATTCAGAGAAAAGTACCATGGAAGGTTGTAAGTAAATGAAGTAGTTAAAAAAACTAACATGGATTGTCTTGCCATCACGACGTTTAGGTATTATATGCAGCGATTCCTTTTGTTTGTTCAGCGAATGACGTTATCGCATTTAGTTTAAATTGTTACGGCTTGGTCAGTTCACAAGACACAATATTATTCTACACCTAATACAAGGTTGAAACGCCCTTCTTGATTTAATGAAGTGGAAGGAAAAGGATGAATAAAAAAATAACAGAGAGAAAATAATGCTCTGACCTCAAAAATTGAGATACGTGGAATGAGATATACTTGCGTTAAATACAGAAGGCGATAAAACAGGAGGAAAATCAGTAAATTTCAAAATTTTCATATACTCTTCGGATATACTTAACGCCACGCTAAATCTGTGCATGCTTATCCGGAAGTTTTAATAGATATGATAGGCGTGTCATATTAGTTCATGGATTCATAGCAATGAGTATTGATAAAAAACTGGCTTGAAACTCGAGTAGATAGCTCGAAAATGGCTTACGCATAGACATCCTTTGCAATTAGACTGGAGAGCGCCAATTTTGATTGCACATCTATGTTTCTTAGTCTGTGAAGCCTACTGTTACTTTCGAATTCCCGGTAATTGGAAAATTCTTCACTTCGCTTCTTTCAGAATATTTTGTTGTAAGCACGCTTCATTGGTCACCAATACTACAGTCCTAGCGCTAGTACATTGCGTATTGCAATATTGAAGGAGAGAACAACACAGCATGCATTCATCATTACAACAGATACACGGCGCTTCTTCCGCGGCGCATTAGCCCTGTGTCTTTTAGGAAAACCACTAAGGTAATATACCGACGCTTTACCACCTGGATGCCTTGCGGGCGAAATTGTTTACTTTGCTGGTATTACAAAACGCACCACTTCCTAATGTACGGACGACATTTTCTTTTTTTATTGCTACTTGCTTTTTTGTGGTCCAACATTGTTGACCTATAGAGGTACCTATTTCTTCCTTTTTACGTTATTTTCAAGTTAGTAGCACCATCGGTAAAATGCTAACTGTAAACCATGATTGCTTTCAATGAAGTACGTCGGTTACTGCAGCATGATAGTTACGGCTATATGTTGGTATACGCACGGCACCCATGCTCACTCAAAATTTATAGAAAAGTAACCATAAAATTAATAACCAGTAAATAACGTGAGGCATCCCGTTACGATTAACCATGATGCATGCAAATAACCAACCCCTGCTGTGACCCTCCCCCTTCCTGCCTCTATTACGCATTACCACTCTTCGTAATGGTCTTTGTATCGATTGTACATGCAGGGCAGGTTGTTGCGCCATAGTGATCCCTCTCATGCCGACGTAATCGCTACAGCCGGCATTGTGTGGGGCTAATTAGGCACTTCCGGATTCTTTTTTCTGGTGCACATGCGAAAGGCGTTTGCCTTTGAGTGAGCCACGTGCGAAGAAGTGCGCGGTGTCATGAGGGCTGTAATAGCCAATTATGTGCAAACAAAGGGTGTTAAAGCGGAACATCTATAAAACTGAACAAAATGGTCATATAGTTAACCGATGGGTGGCACAGCTTGCATTGCATTTTCAGTAAGAACAGGACCTTTTTACCTATGCACACAATTTTTTTTTCATTGGTGCTGAGCAACGTCTCCAGAGAGGTTTTCACCATAACAGCAACGTAACCGTGCGTACTGGTGCTGAGCAACGCTACAGCTCATCGGTGTTTTGAAACTTGATGCGTTTCACTAGAGCAGTTGAACTTAAACTAAATTTTATGCACTCTATTACCTGTGTATGCATATTTCTGCTCTTGCTCGCACCTATGCGTTATATTTGGTTAAACATTGGCGTATAGAAATATTCTGCTATAAATTATGCAAAATTTTTAACACACGAAGACACGTGTCTTTCATATGCTAATGATAGATGCATAAAATTTGCATGGTGTGGTATCAGAAATCTCACAGCTGAGGAGCAATACAAAACTATAATGTTTTTGTGGGTTTCCAGACGCCAAGTATGTCGCTTTAAATCTCTCTCGCACGTAGTGCCTACGTCAGAATGTGGCTTATAGTGCTGGTGTTGATGCCACGCAAGTGTCACCTACAGCTCAACGCCATATCGGCTGAGCAACCGTGGCATGTATTCCTTGATACTACGCCCATAAACGGGAAAACAAGCAGAATATTTTTATAAAAATACGCGAAACGAATCATATTGTGACTCAGGAGTCGCAGTGTGAGGAACACGCAGATGCATTTCGGTAAAGTATTTTGACAGCGACGCCTTTGGCTCCTAATAGGCCCGTCGTCCACACAACAAAGCTGAAGGCGCACTATGCGTCCTATTGGCATGGAGTCACACGGCCGAAGCACGCCACCAGTCGGTCTGTCGGGAAGTGATGTAAGTCGTGCTGCAGGAGGTTTTCTTTGTACTGCTCTGTTTTGTAGCCTTCCGCCTTTTTTATTAGGAAGCAGATAAAACCGCAGAAAATATGGGCACTACAAACATGTTTTTGCTATGGACACACAACTTCACACGCATCAGAAGCACAATGTGTGTTCCTTAAGTTACCGCAGCTTAAAGGCTCACATCGTAGTTTATGTTAAATATATGGCAATCACTCTGCTACACGCCACTCCTGTTGTGTTGGATGGTAACTTCCTGCAGATAGTCTAACCATGAATAAAGTATACTATAGCATGTCGAGTAGCTTCTTGAATGAACGGAACTCTTACTTTGCTTGATTTCCTTTGTTTCAGCCGTTCCTAAGACTACCGAGTGTGTTTCAATTCGTGTTTGATCATCAAGAACATGTACGAGTTATACAAGCAGATATTGTACAAAATATTTACACCTACTTGGTGTCAACTTCAGATTTGGTCACCGTAGTGGCATAAGGATTGTGGTGCTTCGCTGCTGGCTCTTAAGTCGCAGGTTGGATGCAGACATTTTTGAAGGCAAAACGCTAACTTCCCGTTACTTAGATTTATCTGCACGTTAAAAAACTCTAGGTGTTCAACATCTTTGGTATTTTTTCATTAGAATGTGTGTGGT
The DNA here is from genome assembly GCA_013436015.1 of Rhipicephalus annulatus. NCBI lineage: Eukaryota > Metazoa > Arthropoda > Arachnida > Ixodida > Ixodidae > Rhipicephalus > Rhipicephalus annulatus. The sequence continues at coordinate 12,335 of WOVY01002861.1, read as the reverse complement.
ATTTTTATCTTGGTGGAGGAATGAAATTTGGTTGGGCGATTCAGCGTCATTTGCATGGCATTTAGCTGGTTGATCACGAAATATTAAAAAGCAATAGAATATTAAAATTTAGGTCTTCACAACATGCTTTGTTCCGTGCTCCGCGAGTTCATGCAGCAGTTTGTTTTCCTTATTATATGTTAGGTTTAACGTCCCAAAACCACCATAGTATGATTATGAAAGACGCCGTAGTGGAGGGCTCCGGAAATTTCCACCACCTAGGGTTGTCTAACGTGCACCCAAATCTGAGCACATGGGCCTACATTTCTACCTCCACCGGAAATGCAGCCGCCGCAGCCGGGATTCGATCCCGCGACCTGCGGGTCAGCAGCCGAGTACCTTAGCCACTACTCCACCACGGTGGGGCAATTGTCTTTTTTTTGAAGACGATAGTCTTACTTGGCGAAATTTTACGCGAAAACTTTCGTCTGTCTGTTTGTTCATTTGTCTGTTTGTTCACCCTTAACGTTTGATTGATTTGTGGGGTTTAACGTCCTAAAACCACCATATGAGTATGAGAGACGCCATAGTGGAGGACTCCGGAAATTTCGACCATCTGGGGTTCTTTAACGTGCGCCCAAATTTGAGCACACGGGCCTACAACATTTCCACCTCCATATGAAATGCAGCCGCCGCAGCCGGGAATTGAACCCGCGACCTGCGGGTCAGCAGCCGAGTACCTTAGCCACTAGACCACCGCGGCGGGGCACCCTTAACGTTTAGAGTACATGGTATGGCACCAGCGGATATCCTAAACGGCCGAACCTATCCGCAGCAGCCACCAATGTTGCTCAAGCTTCAGCGTTCATAGTTGTGCAATTGTCCATTAAAAAGCAAATATTACAAATATCTGAGGCACCATAACAACACGTGTATAATCTGTATGTGCGTATTTTACTAGAAAGGGCATACATAAGTTATTCTAAGGACAGTAGCGTTTATCACGCGGCGCTGACCATGTAACGCTTGGACGAAAAGGGCAGTGTTTCCAACGCTTTACAAGACGACACGTTGGTGGCACCTACCCGTCGCCTTGCGTTTTACACGTTATCACCTCGCGCACGCCCGTCTTAGAGCCGCGCGTTTTGTTTCCCTAGATAACTGCCAGATAGCGCTCATGTCTAACATGTGACTGACGTGACTTGCTGCGCTCGTTCGCTTCCGCTGAACGCTCAGCGCCTCCAGAATATCATTCACCAATTTGCTTGCGCAGAACAACAAATAAACGTTTTGTTCAATATCTGCAATGCAGATACGGGGCTATTTTTTTTTCTTCTTATCCACTCCTAAATTGTGTTCGTATCAGCGATGCATTGGAACTTGCTCTAAGGAACGTTAAACAAGATATTTGAGGGAGCAGGTGGCACATATAGGCGTCAGCCTCTCGCATAGTGCGGACAACTGAGATGTAAGACAATGCAGGTTCATTCGCAGACAGCAGCACAATTTCTTTTAACTGCCAAAACTTAAGCACCCGTATATTTAAAAAGTTATTTCTTTTTGTGAAGATGGTACAAACCACGTGTTGGTTGTTCTCAATTTTTTTTAGTTTGGCATTGCACCGAAAAAACAGCGTACTCTTGTTCTGCGTATAAACAACGCGTTCTCTTTCTGGTTGCACCTGTCACGTTGATTAGTTATTTGCAGCTAGCAAGCTACGGAAATCAAAGATTCTTCACGTGAAGGAATCAGAAGAGGGGGCGATTCGGAAGCTGTATAGCCACTACGCTAATACTATAGGTAATTCTGCTGCAAAACTGTGGCTTCAAAGGTGGTTCTCCGAGGATGATAAAAGCCATCTTGTAAACATACGTCCTGTGGGGTTTACGGTGAACAACTTTTCCGCAATAGCGTTATAAAACAACCTACGTGTCTGAAATTCTTTTGGATGCGTGCAATGACATCGTTATAGATTCAACAGTAATCCTTCATAAGCAGACACTTTCAAAAAGTAAGATGCACAGATCTGACTGGTTAAACACATACAAATACCACAGTCCTGAAATCATGGTAATAAATGCTTGTGCCTGTATCAGAAGCCTCGATATGACAAAAATTATCAAATTCCACCAAGAAGCAAGTTTTCCGCGATAGGCTCACGAAAACCTATTCTTTCTACGTTAATTAATTAGCAGACAGCCAAGCCTAAATTTTTCTGCTGATTGCTTTAATTAGCATTAAGATGAGCAATAACGTTTTCTGAGCATCTACGTAGTAGCATTCACTGCGCTAGTCCCTTATCTTCACAAATTCGTGGCTTCGCAATATTGCGTTGATACGTCGATAATTACTCGTGTTTAGAGCTAATTGTCAAATGAACACAAGTACACCTTCCGGACTTCAGCTTCCCGTATCAGAACTTTCATTTCGAAGAGGTACATATTGTACCACATTTATTCCTCAGGCCACCGTATATAGCTTCCACAACAATTCTAATAGGCCACCACAGTATGTCGAGAAACTTAAGAGAATTGATTTCGCGTTACAGTGACTTCCTTCACAATATTACCTTATTTGCTTCACGAAGGAGCACCTTATGAGTTCATCCTCATTGTCACCATATAAATTACCTACTTAGTTGCTGCGGCTACACAGATTTTGTTGTTACTTGGAATGCAAGATTAATTGAACAAACGCTCGACGGCATGACTGCGTTTCAAGTTTCCGCCGTAGACAACGTAAGGTAAACTCACCGACGACATGAAGACGCACCGTCGAGTTTCTCCGGGCACCGTCACGGAACACGGCTGTGCATGTGTACAGACCGGCGTCATCGAAGCGTACGCTGTTCACCTTGAGACTGGCCGGGTGGCCGATAATGGAAATATAGGCCCGCCCCACCCAGCCATGCCCAGCTGAACGGTTGACCTGCAAGAACACATGCATATACAAAACAGCGTTGATGCGGGTGCCGCATCAGATATTTCTCCAGTTAGCCCATCACCGCGTCCTAGCAGCCAAAATGTGTCCAAAGCATGCAAAAAAGGACCTCAGCCTGTCGTATTCTTGATGCGCACATGGGCACACCTTCAAATATAAAGTAATTAGCCGAAAGACATTGCATAAAGCTAGCGGCGTAAACATTTTTTGCGGGGGAAGGGCACCTCTTAGATATGAGGGGGGGGGCACATGTCAGATGTAGGCACCCTCTGGCTATGCTACTGTATGGAGCACACAACGGGCATTTTCTTAACTCTCGTCGAGACCAGCCACAAATTTTGACTAAGAAGAGTTAGCTAACGTAAGCCATTGTGGTCATCAAAGTTCAGCAATATAATGTGCAAAGTTGGTAGGCATTGCATGTGTTAGTGAGAAAAGCTCTACCTAATGATCAAAAGAGGCACCAAAAGAGCTATTTATTTGGTTCAGCCACATTGCGTTTGTTTTCTACTGATAATTTTCTGGGTTTATTACAGCTAGAATTTTCGGGGAAAGAAAAATTGTTCCTTGATACTATAATGGTGGGTAGTTTATGAAGGACGTAAAATGTCATTCTATAACTGAATAAATGTACGTACGAATGAAAAAACGCATCGATGGAATCACTATTATACTTTTAAAACAACCTGCACAACATCTGAATATGAAAAAAACTCTCATATTTTAAACTGAAATGGTACCTTCTGAACATAAAAAATTATTACGCTTTACTTCAAACAATGATGTCTAGGTTAGTTCAACACATAGTTAAAAATACTGAGGTATACATATAAGCGAATAAATTTGTCAACAAACAAGAACGTATCAGTAGCAATCGAAATGGGGTAACTCGTTGCTATATTTCTTGGGGTAGTGTAGGATGTGTCTTTTTCTGCATGGGACTTCAAACTCAGGGATATAGATCAACATAAATTGTACGACCATACGCGCCCCTGAATGACACACTTTTTCCTCTAATAGCCATAAACGGTGCCTACCTGTAACAGGTTGTTCCCTCGTGCTCCCGCGGAGCTCGTAGCGCCGGAAGCCATATTGCCACCACCCACGGTTCCACTGGAGGTGGCCTCCTCCTTGCTGACAGCCGGATCTGGTCCGAAGTCTACTGTGTATATGGGTTCGCGGCTCGCTGCTGCCGCGCGGAAACCGTAGCCTAGAGAGGGTGCCGCGCCACCGGAACCGTGAGACTCCCGTTCAGCCGTGTGGTACCAGTGCACAAAGGCCAGGGAGTCGTTGGAGAGGGTGTCCCTCAGGTCGCACGGGAGCTCCGTCTGATGGCCCTCGCGCATGATGAGACGCTTGGAAGTACCTGCGAAACGAGAGTTCGAGGGAAAGGTATACACTTGGCAGCATATTATTTTTGCCTAAGCACGAAACTACACAATACTCTTGTTAAAAGTTCACTGTATAGTCCGCTAGTTTTTGTGTCATTGAAATTATCGCAAGAACACGCTGCATGGCAACAAACTAACCTACTATAATAAGGCTTCATTTATTGCGTGGAGGAATACAACAAAATAGATTAAAACACTTTGGTTTTCGGCAAATATAACGAAAAATTCCACCCTGTCCGCCGCCACCGTCTTGAGTCGATGTACAACACATTGAATGAGCGCGGCTCTCGTTTGGTACATCATTGTCTCCCGTCTTCAAGGCGGTGCGCTTCATAGTTGCTTCAAGTTTTCTCAGCAGTTGAACCTTATTTTTGTGCGAAGCAGGGCGCGGAACACGCGTGTTTTCAGCTTCAGTCAATACGCTCAATTAAGACCCTCCACAGCTTTTCACGGTCCACGCGAACTAGTGGTTCGAATTGGGTGTTGCTTTATCAAACACTTACGCTTCTGAACGAAGAAACAAGAAACCGATCTTGTGAAAGCCAGTTTTTTGATTAACTACAACTACGTGATGTTTCATGAACTCTTAGCCATGCTGCTTATGTTCTGGTGTGTGGCCAGTAGCCATGCGAAAATGCGTGGTAGTTTGGCGCATTCATGGCGTGGGAGACCAAGATGAAAGAGACCACCCGGTATTCTTCGAAATAAGTACGTGGCAGCTACAAATGAGAATTTATTGCCCAGACCGGCGGGCTTCTGCACTTCTCCGAACGAGGGTTCTCGTTGTGTAAACTTGAGCATACGGTTCTTGGGGCGAGGTTTCTAGCATTGGGCCTTCCTCGCAAGCGCCGGAAATCGCAAAGCCCACCAGACGTGACTAATTCATGCATGAATACCCTGGGCTCTCGCGGTTGCTCGTAAGGCATCTCGAGACAATTTACCGCAAAAAAGGTTCGCAAGTTCTTTCGTTTATTTCTTTAGTAAGGCAACTTAATTTTGGCTTTGTTCGCTGACTGAGCTCTCAGCTCTTGGTTTTCTGTCTTGCCAATGTTTCTCGGTTAGTAGCCGAGTCTTTCTTGGACGTATATTCTACGAGTTAGCATTTGCTTTCTTGATGTCTTTGATACGCTGTTCAGAATTCTTCCCCTCTGATTTAATTAGGTTCCGGCATACAGAACGCGATTGTTTTCGCTGTTTCGAGCTTCTTCAGTGTTCTTTAAAGTTCTAACTAGTTCCTAGTACTTAACCAACTAGGTCAGCGTGACAGTGGAAGGAAAAACGATCTTTGACTTTGTACACTCTTAGTCTTCCTGCGTTTTTTTTGTGAACGTTTTCAGTGGGTTATGTTTCGCGTTAGCTCTGCTATACCATCTATGTCTGCCGAACCTCTTCCTGCTGGCTGTAAAAAGTCATGTAATTCTATTAGATATTCACTAGTATAGACGTAGAGGCGGGAACGGGTGGCTTGGTTGAAATTTTATCCCTCTATGACTGGTGTCATCCACGGAGTATGTTATGACAATCTGCATTTACGTAGAGTTGGATCAATAGTGCTCGCACTATAAATTGTGCAGTCGCTATTCGGGTCATCTCAATTACCGATGCTGCTTTGTCGGGCTGCTGGAGCTACATAATCTACTGAAGTGATGCAATATATTTCGCAATTGCCGCTGCACTTGACAAGTTCAAGAATAACTTCTCACAACCCTCTCACCTCTAAACGATCTGTTTGAGGGTGAGAAGGTCGAAGCCCTTCCTGGTAGTTCCTGCACTATATAGAGGTGGAACATCAACACTGGTGCATTGAGTCAGATATCTTTGAATGCACTCGAGTGTGAACGTCAGGACGTTATTAGGCTTATATCAATGCTTAAGATGACTACAGGTTTTCCCGCTCAATTTAATCCAAGCGCCAGCCAAATTAATCTAGGCGCCAGTCAATTTAATCCAGCCGCCACTGAAATTAATCCAGGTGCCATTCATTTTAATCCAAGTGCCACTGAAATTAATCCAACCGCCAGCCGATTTAATCCGGATGCCAGCGAATTTAATCCTGATGACATTGTGACTTCAAAACGACCCAGAATTTTCGGGAATGCGTGAAGTGAATAGCTTTGGAGTGAGTTTAACAGGGAAAAGCCATGAATGAGTCACTGCATAGTGACACAATGCGACTCGCGCGACTTTATCACGCCTATCACCCGCGTAAGCACTATTCACACCTTCGACATGCATATCAAAGGTAACGCCGTCCACACAGTAATAACTTGATAATTATTAACCAGGCCAATGATCTCATCACGAGTGACTTAGGTGACGTCCTCACGCATATCACCCACGCACGCACTGTCTTAACCTTCCGTCACGCATATCAAATGAAACGTCTTTGAAAGGGCGGGATCTTGATACCTAAAACTCGGCCAAGTCACCTGATAACCAGTTCCTCAGGGGACGTCATCACAAATATCACCCGCACACGTAATTTACTCGCCTACCGACATGCATACCAAACGAAACGTCTTTGAGAGAGCGATAACGTGTTACCTATGACTCGGCCAACTCACTTGATCACTTGTGATTTAGGTGACGTCATCACGCCTATCACCAACGCACGCAATGTCTAACCTGCCATCATGTATACCAAACGAAACGTCTTCGAGAGGCTAATAAATTGAACGCTGTCAATCGGCAGAGTGACGTGATCACTAGTGACTCGTGTGACGTGATCGCGTTTGACACCCACGTACGCAGCGTCTAACCTAAGTTCATACATATCAAACGAAACGTGTATGAGAGAGTAGTAACTTGAACGCTGTCACAAGGCCCAGTGATGTCATCACTAGTGACTGGCGTGACGTCATCTCGCCTAAGACTCACGCAAGCACTCTATTATGTGCCTTCATGCATATCAAACAAAACGTCTTTGAAAGGGTAATAACTTGAATGCTGGCACTAGGCCGCGTGACGTCATCACTAGTGACTCACGTGACGTCATTAAGCCTATCACACGCACACGCAGTGTCCAAACCTGTCTTCATGCATATCAAACGAAATGTCTTTGAGAGAGTAATAACTTTAAAGCTGTCACAAGGCCCAGTGACGTCATCACTAGTGACTGGCGTGACGTCATCACGCCTATCACACGCACACGCGGTGTCTAAACCTGTCTTCATGCATATCAAACGAAATGTCTTTGAGAGAGTAATAACTTGAACGCTGTCACAAGGCCCAGTGACGTCATCACTAGTGACTGGCGTGACGTCATCACGCCTATCGCACACGCACGCGGTGTCCAAACCTGTCTTCATGCATATCAAACGAAATGTCTTTGAGAGAGTAATAACTTGAACGCTGTCACAAGGCCCAGTGGCGTCATCACTAGTGACTGCCGTGACGTCATCACGCCTGGCACCCACGCACGCAGTGTCCAAACCTGTCTTCATGCATATCGAACGAAATGTCTTTGAGAGAGTGATAACTCGAACGCTGTCACAAGGCCCAGTGACGTCATCACTAGTGACTAGCGTGACGTCATCACGCCTATCACACACGCACGCAGTGTCCTAACCTGTCTTCATGCATATCAAACGAAATGTCTTTGAGAGAGTAATAACTTGAACGCTGTCACAAGGCCCAGTGACGTCATCACTAGTGACTGCCGTGACGTCATCACGCCTGGCACCCACGCACGCAGTGTCCAAACCTGTCTTCATGCATATCGAACGAAATGTCTTTGAGAGAGTGATAACTCGAACGCTGTCACAAGGCCCAGTGACGTCATCACTAGTGACTAGCGTGACGTCATCACGCCTATCACACACGCACGCAGTGTCCTAACCTGTCTTCATGCATATCAAACGAAATGTCTTTGAGAGAGTAATAACTTGAACGCTGTCACAAGGCCCAGTGACGTCATCACTAGTGACTGCCGTGACGTCATCATGCCTGACACCCACGCACGCAGTGTCCAAACCTGTCTTCATGCATATCAAACGAAATGTCTTTGAGAGAGTAATAACTTTAACGCTGTCACAAGGCCCAGTGACGTCATCACTAGTGACTGCCATGACGTCATCACGCCTGACACCCACGCACGCAGTGTCCTAACCTGTCTTCATGCATATCAAACGAAATGTCTTTGAGAGAGTAATAACTTGAACGCTGTCACAAGGCCCAGTGACGTCATCACTAGTGACTAGCGTGACGTCATCACGCCTGACACCCACGCACGCAGTGTCCTAACCTGTCTTCATGCATATCAATCGAAATGTCTTTGAGAGAGTAATAACTTGAACGCTGTCACAAGGCCCAGTGACGTCATCACTAGTGACTGCCGTGACGTCATCACGCCTGACACCCACGCACGCAGTGTCCTAACCTGTCTTCATGCATATCAATCGGAATGTCTTTGAGAGAGTGATAACTTGAACGCTGTCACAAGGCCCAGTGACGTCATCACTAGTGACTGGCGTGACGTCATCATGCCTGACACTCACGCACGCGGTGTCCAAACTTGTCTTCATGCATATCAAACGAAACGTCTGTGAGAGAGTAATAACTTGAATGCTCTCACTAGGCCTAGCGACGTGAATACTAGTGACTCATGTGACGTCATCACGTCTATCACACACGCACGCGCTGTCCTAACCTGTTTTCATGCATATCGAACGAAACGTCTGTGAGAGAGCAATAATGTTATACTTATGCAATAGTGATCAAGTCGGCCAACCGACTTGATCACTATTGACTCACGTGACGTCATCACGCCTAACAGTCATGCAAGCACTCTCTAACGTGCTTTCATGAATATCAAACGAAACGTCATTGAGAGAACATTAACTTGAAGGCCGTGCAGGCAGCGTCTGCTAGTAAAAAACTAACTTCTCGCGCTGCACAGCCGTTCACCAGCTAACCGGTATAAGTAGGCACCAGATAGCGGGTTTCGAATTCAGTCAAAGGCGTCTTTACATGGCTTTTGTTTGACGTGACGCTTTTCTTGACTCGTGTAGATGCGATGGAAGCAACACTACCTTCAAGCAGCAGTGCGGTACAACCCAACAACAGTGTCACATCGCTCGTTGAGGGCAGCGCTTCTCCTTCATTCAATAAATAGAAATAATGAAGTCGAAATGACAATTAAGCATTTTACAAACCATACTCAATTACGCAACATTCAACCGATACCCTCACCTCCCTGTGACACGTTTACTCCAGATCGTCGTGTGGGTAGATGTACGCGTCTTTTTGTTGCTTCTCGTGTTTCGTAGAATGCCTTGAAAATGCGGGCAGCCAGGCCGCAATACTGTGAACGGACAGGCGTTCTACACTAAACAGGCACGCTTATTCCAAGCACACTAACCTATAAGAAACGGCGTGGCGTAGAATGTAGAAAGGAAGGCACGAGTAAGCCACCGCATTGAATGGCGCATCAGCAAATGGCCAGTTGCAAATAGCAATAGTATATATCTCAAGTATGGGGACTGCCCTCTATTACAACGAATTTGTTTCCCAGGGTAACCAGATGAAATAATTGTTGAGCCGAAGGAGTGGTAGACAAATCTTTTTGTAGCAAGCTTTGGAGCAGGCAGACCGTGCGTCTTATGCTTGATTAAGGATATACACTGTTATGACTATAGCTGAATTATATGCAAACGCCTGTTTCGTTTCTTGTGCTCATATCGTGTCATTTTGACACGTGAGCACAAATTAGAGGGCGAGGAGAGCTTTTATAGTGCTTTTATAGTGCCTATATATACCTATTTCGGGCGTTGTAGCCTCAATTTGTATAGGTGCCTGTAAATGTCTGTTTTCAAAATCGATGCCTATATAAACGCTATTTAACCTGAAATTTTGCTTTCAAGTACCACTGAGCCCGGTATTCATGTTACCGGGCAAAATATAGGTTTCGGGACACTGTGTGGTGCAAACTACTCTTTATTTCACGAGTTACGTTTAGAACTGTCAAACTCAGAAGGCATTTTAGCCAAGAGGGAGCTAGACTAGCCTCTACACATGTATACCATCCATGTCGCGTCGTCTGCTCAGCCTCTTTCCAGTGTGCGCTCAGATGCGTAGGGAGCAAAAGGTGCCTCTGTGCAGCGGCAGGAAGATGAAGAATGAATGCGAAACTGTGGAGAGTCATCAGGGGAAGTAAGGAAGTAGAGTGCAGATAAAAAAAGCAATATCTATGTAGTTTTGTTTTTTGTTTGTCATTTACATATGGTGCTTCACTGGGTCACCTGAAAATATTTATTTAGGCAGTGGAAAATGTTGCCTGCCCAATGAAAAGGTTTGTGTCACTAGAATTTTAATTTGATCATTAGAAGCGGCGAAAGCATAATCTCAGGAGGTGAGCTTAAAACCTTCGCCACTAACTCTAAGAAGACTTCGTAAGGCCAATTCCTTCCCCGCTATTGGTATGAAATTCACTCGGAGCTGGAGCATCACACGACGTGCATGAGCACGTCATGCGCGCGTAACCTACACTCGCATGAGATGCCCATGTAAGCCCGTGCGTGCAAGCGGTGTTCTGCCGTCTCGATGTTCTTTTGTATTGTACTGCGAGTTTTTGTGGGATGGATCCCTATCTGCGCGCACGTTTGGAGAGGCTGGCTTGGATAAGGTATCCTTACCACGATACACAGCGTCACACCGCTGCAACTTTTGTAAGGGACGACGCACCAAAACCACGCCCAGCGTTGTGAATGCTGGCCCCGACACAATGCGCAAACTGCGAGAACACCAACGCAAACAAAATGGAGGCACCTTAGTCTCGCGTCTCTCTCGATATGAAATTAAATAAATCAGGCGAATAGATTTCGCCTGTGTGTTCTAACATTTTTGTAAACTTTCATGCTTCTATTTAGGCAACAGTTTGTACAAATTACACACGTTGTCTCAAATAGTTCTCGCTGTGTCACGTACTACTTTGACATATGCAGGACCATTCTATCACCTTCATCGTGTTGGGGCGCACGCCCATGAGATGAAGGTGAAGCCGTGTTCAGTTTGGCCTATCACCTCTTTATGCCACGCGTAGTACTGGAAATCTTGGTAAATGAGATCTTGAGCACTCAGTGCATTCATTCCTTTACGCTTCTCAAAACTCTTAAGTTTGTGTAACGACCCTTAAAGTGTTCACAGACAGAAGAAAAATTGAGCCTGTGTGGTTAGGCCAAGTTATATACGCCGCAAAAAAAAAAATCCTTCTGGCGCCTGGCACTCTGACTATTTGCGCATGTATAGCCCTTCTTAGCTATGGCACACAGAAAGAGACCAGAAGCATATTTCTACGATGGTGCACACTTACCTGACCATGCTGAACTAGAAATGGAGAGGACCGTATTCTGCGAATCCCGCGGAAAAACGCATGTTTATGCTAAATCATTACCCGTTTGTACAATTATAAACTAGAACATTTTTGCTTGCTTTCATGACGTAGAGACAGATACCACACCTGTTTATTGGAAAATTTGAGATTTGTCAAAGATTATTCTGCCTATATTCACAATTTTGGAAGCCTGAAAGAGTGTTTTGGCCACCTATTATTGGTGCCTAAATCCCGGTTTTTCAGTGCCTATAGAGCTGGCCTCTATAGTTACGACCTACCTGACATGTTTTCGCAACGCCGAAGCAAAGATGATGCCCGCTTAAAACATCTACCGTACCTCAAGAAAAAAAATCGTTGTTCTGATAACGTCGAGCTCGTCAAATTGGTTATGAAATGGGTGATGAAAGAGAACTGGGGCAAGTCCGTGCGAAACAAAATTTATTATTATACAGGCAAAGCAATTTTCATAAACACGCACTCCATAGATGTGCTGCTGAGGCAGTGTTCTACATATCAAGGCAAGTCGAGGGCAGCTTGTACAAAAGTGTAATTGTGCCTATCATAAGCGGCACAGTCCACACGCTGGATGTGCTGCATAGAGCACCCCGCGGCCTCAACCAGCAGAGCCCGGCGATGTTCTTTCTTGGAGATCCCTTCTGGTGTCGTGAGGAGATCATCCCTCCGCTCGCTTAGGA
>WOVY01002860.1:297500-365428 GCA_013436015.1 Rhipicephalus annulatus | reverse complement strand
GGACGTTGAGCTTAGGCCCCAAGTATGCCGTAGACAAGAAGTACACCGCACCGGATCTTCTGGCCATAGTGAGACGTGTTTCAAGCCTTGCTCCACAAGAGGACTGTAACAGGTGCGTGTCTGAAGGAGTAGATGTGCTGCAGCAAGTTAAGCCGTGCGCAAGTAGTCTACCTTTAAGCAAGACAATTTCACATCTCCGAGACAACGAACTGTGCGTGGTGCCTTCGGACAAGGAGGGAGGCTTCGCGGTCCTCAACAAAGACTTGTACCTGAAGAAAGCTGTAAGTGCGGTCACATCCGTCTTCCAAAAGTGCAGTGGTATTGACCTGGTCAAAGTCAAATCTAAGGCGAAAAAAACTGTGCACGCAGCTTAACCTGTCTGAAATAGCAAGAAAGGTAGAAAAAAGTGAGAAGTTGGCCCTAGAGATGTTTTTTTCGGCAAAGACACACAAAGTCGATGTGCCATTTCGTGTCATCGTTACAGAGAAGGGCTCTTGGCAAAACGCCTTAGGGATGTTTGTGCAGAAAAAGTTGAAACTTTTAGAGATTAATGATCCCTTTCTAGTCAGGAATTCAAGGGAGGTCACTGAATTCTTCAAAGAGTATTCTAACTACACTTTGAGTGCTTTTTCCATAGATATCAAAGATTTATATTATTCTCTCCCTCGTGACGCTTTGTATTCATGCATAGAAGAATGTGTTGATCTAATGGGCCACGTAACGTTCCAGAATGCAGCTGGTGTCAGTGTTAGCAGTTTTCTTGACCTGCTAGCTACCTATCTGACCTCTACCTATGTAGAATGGAACGGTGATGTTTATCAAAATAGTGGCGTTTCAATAGGATCTTCGATTGCACCGATTCTGAGCGATTTGTTGCTTGCGAAGTTCGACAGGAACTTGAAAGAGCGGCTGAGTTGTCAGGAAGTCGTGAGAATTTTCAGGTTCGTCGACGACTACCTGGTGGTTTTTAAGTGTGAATCTGCTAGAGTAATGGGGTTGTCATCTGATGTCATTGAAGCTTTTAGTGACTGCTTGAGTCCACTCGTACTGACCCATGAACTCCCAGTGAACAACTCGATTCGCTTCCTAGACATGAGACTTTTGTTCAGCGTGAATCACGCATGCTGGTTGTATGAGCCTCGCGCTATGAAACCGCTTTTGCCTTTTAAATCAGCGCATAGCAAATTGGTTAAGAGAGGCATAGTGAACTCCTGCTTCACTAATGCCCTGGACAGATCATGTTTCCATATGATGGAAACAAGCTTCCAAAATCAAGTTGAGCGTCTGAAAGAAGCTGGCTACCCGGATTCGCTTCTCATTTCTGTGGCAGAAACAATAAAAAAGAAGAAAAAGCCCAGAAGCAGAGAGAGCACTAATGACAGAGACAAAAGCAAACGCGACAAAGTCGCAGTAATCCCTTACAAGCACCAGCTATCTCACAAGATGAAAAAGCTCGGTCAGCGCATGGGCGTAAAGGTCGTTTTTTCGGCACCTTACAAGCTCTCTCAGCTAGCCAAAATGACATGTGTAAACAATAGGCCCAAACAATCTTGCACTGTCAGGCATAAAACTCAGTTTGTCAGATGTGTCACGAAGGTAGTTTATAGAATTCCGCTATCTTGTGGTGCGTGTTACATCGGGCAGACTGGGAGATGCCTAAATGAGCGCCTGCGCGAGCACGCACGCAATGTGCGCACTGGCAGTGAGGGTTTTTTGGCTCAGCACGTCAGTAGGTGTGGCTGCATTGCGCAGTTCGAAAGCACGGTCGTAATGTACAGGCACAAAGACGATCATACCCGTATGATCGTCGAAGCGGAAAAAATGGCACGGGAAACAGAACACTGCGTCAGCAAACCGTCGTTAGCTCTTCTAGATAAAGAGCTACAGTATCTGGCAAGTGGCGCACATGGTCCATGAATCTGCTTTTGTCAAACGTTCACGTTTTGTTGATTGTTAAGTGCTAAGTTATCATTTTTTGTAGATTTTTGTGTTTTCTTTTTCTGTTTCAGACATATATATGTGGTTTGTGAAAAATAAACCTTCAGTTGATAGTCTGCGCTTGTCCTTGTATCTTCTTGTCGTCCGTGTTTACTACCGCGCAGTTACATACGTCGATCATGCATCACCAACTCGCCCAATCGTCCACCTTGACTTGTCCACGCACCGGGCAAGCTCGCCTGGCCTTCGGTACACCCGAACTCGGCGGTTAATTAAGGGGGCGGACTCACAAAGCGCATGGCTCTGATTGCCGGCGGCTTTTCAAAGTACGCGATAAGCTTGCGTGCACGCCGCCTGTTCGCTTTGTCAGCGAGCGCTTCGTGTTTTGGCCGCCGTGGAAACAAATGCAGAGAGGAGAGCGTTGCATGGCCGCGGGTGGAGCGCACCATGAGCTATCCCGACGCTGCGCGGTCACTGATTAGAGGCACCGCTTGTCCCGCAATAAAAGTAAACCGCAAGAAAATGACTTATTGCAGGAAAGAGTAATGATGTCTGTTGTTGTCACAAGGGAATTCGTTAAAAAAAGCGGTAGTTCAGTCGGAAGAGAAAACACTTTCAAGCGAAGCCAAGGTCGAATCCGAATCTCGCACAAGAGTGCACCGGCATTCCTCTGGTAGCAACCTCGCCTGAATGATCGCGTTTCTTTTTTAAAGACGATCGTCTTTCTTGGGGACCTTCGTGCAATATATTAGCTCTGTCTGCCTGTCTGTTCGTCCACCCTTAACAGCACACTAAAAGGCCTCAAGGTGACCGGCTGATGCCCCAAACGGTCAGCCCCATCCGCAGTGCCCACCTCTATTGCACAAGGTTTAGCGTTCATACTTGCGCAATTGTCAATAAAAAAGCAATTATTGCGCATATAGGAGGTACCATAACAACACGTCAATATTTTGTATGTACATATTTTACTAGACAAGACATACATTAGCAATTATAAGGACCGTAGCGTTTATCACGCTGCGTTCACAATGCAACGCTTGCACGAAGGGCAAGTATTTCTGACGCTTTGCTAAGACGATACGGTGGTGGCACCTACCCGTCGTCTTGCGTTCTACACCTTATCACCTCCAAGACGGGCGCGCACGCCACGCGAGCGCTTCGTTTTCCAAGATAACTGCAAGATGGCACTCATGTCTCACCTGTGACGTGACTTGATGCGCTCGTTCGCCTCCGATGCACGCTCGAGACACTCTAACGCAGCTCCTCCAGTATACCATTTACCGATTTTCTTGTGCAGAACATAAAAAAAAAACGTTTCGTTCCTTCCCTTCAGACGCAAGACTATGACATTTGCAGTGTAACATGCAGATATAGGGCCAATGTTTTTCCTTCGGACAATACCGTAAAAAAATTTAGTGACGAACTTGAGCTTAAGAGCAGAAGTCCATGCCTTATTTTTAGTAATTAAATTTACAAACGTTTATCATCCTTCATAACTTGTCGAAAAACCGAGTGCGCAGTTTGTGTGTTGATTGAATGGTAAAAAACTCCTTCAGAAAATGAGCTGATGACACGATGATGACTGCACGAAGAAAGAGGACATAATAAAAAGAAAATAAAGTAAAAAAAGCGAAGAATATGGGGGAATGAATAGATGGAGGCAATAAGAAAAGGAGGGGTGGGGGTTGCCTTTCCTCTCCAACACGGAGATGATTTGCAATGTGGCGAGCATACGTCAGTTACCATTGCTTCAGTAAAATCTGAAATGATAAACGTGTTTGGAAACGGGAAATCCCGCCGATCACACACTTCTGCGGACTGGTTAAACAGTGCGAGGAATCCACTTCTTTTTGAATGTAACGTTTCAGCAAAGCATGTTTCTGCTATTGAGTATAGAGTAAATCCCAACAACCGGCTGGAAGAGCAGACATTACCGAACATAAGCGATTTGGAGAAACGAAACATCGACGTCACAGCACGTGTGTTTGTTCTGTGAGCGCTCAGCAGAACTAAAATAGAATAGCGAGGCTGGTTTACCAGCCGTGTATTCGTATGGTGGTACAGGGGAACTAAGGCCGGGGTTTATCGGGGCAGAAAAAAAAGGAAACAAAATAAGAAAAAAAACAGACACTATCGACGAAGGCTGGATGAGTGAAATAACGTGCCGTTTTTGTATTGAATAATGGTTTGAAGCAAGCTTTGGGGTGAAATTCTGGAATAATGGTTGCCCAGTAGCACCGGTAAGGCCATTCAAAGGCTTTACCTGCTTGTATCGGCCGCTGGGCTCACTTGCTTCTTGTTTGAAAACTTCATGTG
Source organism: Rhipicephalus annulatus (assembly GCA_013436015.1). Taxonomy (NCBI): domain Eukaryota; kingdom Metazoa; phylum Arthropoda; class Arachnida; order Ixodida; family Ixodidae; genus Rhipicephalus; species Rhipicephalus annulatus. The sequence goes on along the minus strand of WOVY01002860.1, from coordinate 361,174 downwards.
AAATAGTTTTGTGCAAAAAGAATGACCATATGTGTGCAGCAGTTAACTCTCGATATCATTGTAAATACGTGACGATTCTTTTGCATTGCTTTCTATTTAATCTCTATCGTTTCACAGCTGTAATCTATTAGTTTTAATTGTCTTCTCACCTTTCTCTTTCACGTAAATAAAGGACGAACATTGGGCTACCCTCCAGACAATTCAAAGTGTAAACAAGGACCAATTAGCGTGTCAAGAAAATGAGCGACGCTTCATAGACATGGTTTGGACCGTCTCCGAGATGAGTGATCAAGCGAATCTCGGAGGCCACGCAGAAAGAAGAGCGTGGTTAAGATGTGCTCCGCCAAGTGCCGCCACGATTTCAGTCACTCTGAGGCACGGAGGAAGCAAAAACAAAAAGATGGGGCATTACGTCACGCAAAGTGAAGCCCACGATGTAGGCCCAACACGTGATCGATGCATCAGAGCGTGCGGTAGGTCTTAGTACTCTCGGGAGAGTTACGTTTTCGAACCTCCTGCTCGAGCCTGCCGGTCTGCTTCGAACAAGCGCGTTTCGATTAAAAGCTATACCAGGCGTCTTGCCATAAAGTATCGGCAAGTCTCGCTACCTTCGTGATCTTGACGCAAAAGGTCCCGTGCTGGGCTGAAACTGCTGGCTTCAAAACGGTTTCGCTTGCCAAAAATAGCTGCATGACGTCATGCTCGTTCCTTTATTTTTCTTCATTCATGCTCTAAAACCTCTCTACCTTTAAGCTGCTCATAAGACAACCATCTAAACCGAAGGAAGTCGTTCAGACAATTTCTGCCATTATCATTATAGTTCATGTGCCCTTATACGATATGAATTCATTACAACTAATAATTTTGCAATAACCATTTCTTTCGTACCAATTTTAATTTTTTGCAAGACTCTGAATATTCGGAAAACATCAAGTAAATGCTGAATCTGAAGTGCTTGATGGAGAAACAAGGCCACTTGTGCCACTAAGAAAGCTGTCGTCGAAAGAAAATACTGGATTGAAGCAGCAATAAGAAGTGGCAGTGGAAGAGAAATAACTTCTTTAGAACACGGATCGATACGCTAGTGCCGCTGCTGAAATGTGTTCGAGGACGACCCCCCTTGGCTACTGTAAGAGCAAGGCTTTCATTCGCCTCAGTATCACCTCAGTGCCTTCAATTCAACTCTGTTTGTATATATGTCTATACTTTCATCGTTTGTTACGTTCCTCACGACTAGCACTTCCATTAAGGCTAGTCCATTCTTGTAAAGCTATAGATCCATTTGCTTCCAGCTGAGACAGCTCTAATTTTATTTGATTTATAGAAATACGGAAAAAAATTGACTTAACCTAGATAAAGTGAAATGCATTTAAATTTGGTGACAGCAAGCCTAAAAAAAGAAAAGAAAAACGCGAAGACACGTTAGTTACTTTAGCTGGGTGTCACTGTTTCAGCAGGCGGGGCCTATTTAAAATCGTAGCCGTTATTGCGTGCCACGAGTATGCCTATGAAAGATGGCAAAAAAAAAAAAAACGGCATGGTGACATGCTCACGTTGAGCGCATTTCTATTACGTCACATGCCTTTCTTTATCGATCGAAAATCATTGCTTTATTCAAAACGCCTTGCTTTATTGATTTCAAGGATCAATTTACCCCCTTTATTAACTTTTTGGACTAAATAGTTTAAGAGGCTGTATAAAATACCTCCTTTTTATGTTTTACTCTACTAGAACAACTACAAAAAAAGATCACTTTTCGTTAATCACCACTACGGAATGACATAATGAAATGGCTAGAGGGATAGAACTCACTCGAACTGCAGTGTTTTCGTTCAGACACGGCTGCGCGTGCAACGCCCCACATATACTTTCTGGTTCACGACCTTTCTTCGCTATATGTCAGAGTAAAAAAAAAAAAAAAACAAGCTCGCAAGTGAAGAGGCTGCATCGCGCTACCAAATTACGACATTAGAGCGCAGGCCGACAATAAAGTTCAATCACGCTCTAAGACAGGGCGAACAACGGGACAAGGTCACGGTACATATCGTTCTCGCACCGTGCCGAACAAACAACGGGGGCACATATTCGGGGATGGCGTATATCACGGGCGCCACCAGGTTGTATGCGAAGCAAACGCGCGCGTAGAGGAAGCAGGATGCTACGTTGTCACTCTCATCGTGTTGCCGCGAATGGATATTCTCTGTGTACACGGAGGAGGGTGGGTCGGCAAGCAGTCAACAAAACAGTGAACGGCCAGATGACAGCTGCAAGCCACTCGGGTGGCGAACGTCGCGCGAGTACGACGCTTCCTTCTCGCTCGACGTCGTTGCCGTCACAGCGACGAACGACGCTCGAATGAGACCGCTCCGCAGCGCCATTCACTTTATGAGGGGTCGCGGCCGTTGTCGGGGGCAAGCGTGATCCCTGTGTGCTCTTTTTGTCTTTCTGTTCGGCGTAGCGTAACAAGAAAAAAAAAGAACAGCGAATGAGGAAACGTTTATGCGTTCGCCATGCCGGGAATGACTCGAGGCGGTGTCTCTGTTCTTAACGCATAGATTATGCGTGTGCAATGGTTAAGTCTTTCAGAGTTGGTTAGGGACGTTGACGCGTGGATATTGCGAGCGAAGAAAGACAGAGGGGATTATGGTGCGCGGAATTAGAGAAAATGGGGCGGTAAACGAGAATGAATGGCACAGACGAGGAGATCTTGATGTTCCTGCTTTGCATAGTACATAACGAAACGAGTGCTTGATTAAAAGAAAACGAAAAACTCGTTACTTAAACCAGCACTCGAAATTACTCTGCACATTTATGTGGGAGACGTGGTTCAAAGTACCACAAGAAGTGAAATGATGGCTGAGATAAAGCTCAATACCGAAGCAAGAAATACCGAAAACTTACTAATTCTATATCAGGGTGCTCCTAGTTCATGGCTGTTAAGGATATAATTACATTTCTCTCTTATCAATAACACTTACCTTTATTCTAAATGTGCAATCACACATACTTTGATCCGAACAAGAAATGTTGCAACGACCGCCAGTTCCCGCTAGGAAGGTATTTCTGTTGCATTGATTGACACAAATTTTCCGGCCGGAACGTCACATTCGGGAACATTCTGTGCTCGATTCTTATCATGATTAATTTGAGTCTTCGCCTAAATCGCACCGCATGTTTTCTCTCAGCAGTGCTTGCATCCTTTCCCGACCAGCCATTTTCCGAGCAATGCATCTAGGGACGCCGGAAAGTTCCAGCTTCATGCCAGAATGTGAAGAATGCGACGAAGGCGTTGCTGAAGTATGTGCGAGTGACCCGCCTTGTTGACCCCTAAGGACACCCCTGTTTTCTTGTGTCTTTCCGCTTCTCTCTCTCTCTATACCTTATTATTCTGTTTCTTACCTTTCTATCTCCCTTGACTACTTTTCCAGTGCACGGTAGCAAACCAATTATTTGTTTTCGGCTAACCCTTTCTTGTCTGTATCAGCTCTCTTTCGCTCGCGTTTTTTCCCACGCTGTTTACATTTTCTTGGCGATGCATCTATCAGCCCCAGACGCTCACCTTTCCTGTTTCCGTATTACATTTAGCTCTCTCCATCCTTTCTACTTATATTTGTGTTCTCGGACTCTTTCGCCTACTTTCTTTATTTTCTTGTTCCTGTAATGTGGCAATTACGAAGCAGCTAATTTGCGTTTTACGAGGCATTTCTTAACGTACTGCAAGCACTTTTCGCATTAATTAAATAATGACGGAGCTTTTCCAGGGCTGGCGACTGATGGGCGTCCGCTTTGTGACTCTCCGATTCCCAGATACAACCCCAGATGGCGTATCTACCTCGACCACGGAAGTGGTAGCCGCATGGTGAAACGGATACCACCCACACATTCACACAAAATCGAAAACTTCAAAGAAAATGCCAACATAAACAAATAAAAATCGCAGCTCTACTGCTTCTGCAGATTTCGCCTTTTTATATCTCTCTCCCATTGCACGGTAGCAAACTAGTCATGCGTCTTGTTGACCTCCCAACCTTTCCTTGCTTTTCTCTCTCTCAGTCACAAACACTGGATGGTCATGGCATAAGTTTTGTCATCTCTTAACCACGCATCTCTCAAGTCCGAAAGAAAAAAAAAGAAATCTTTCTCAAGCTATGGGTTCCAACGTTTACCTATATGCAAAAGTGTATGTATAGTAAAAGAAGGCTTGTGTGATAACCATATTGGTCAAACATTTCTTTTTAATAGAACTATGGCCTCCAAGTGTGTTTATCTACTCATATAAGACATGTAAAATGGCGATCCCCCCCCCCCCCCCCCAAGCACAAAACCGCCATAGAAGCAATATATAGGCCATGTCGTGCTAGTCTCCCTATAGCTACAAGGATAATAAATTGAAATATTGATCGGCTACAGTTGATTCACGATGTCGTGTACACTTAGCGTATAAGAGAAGAAGAGGGTACGCATACGAAAAAGCAATTACTTTATGAATTTGTAAAGAAATTGCTTTCTCGTACGTGTACCCGCTTTCTCGCTTGTACGTTCCGGACCCACTTAACTTAAGTGAGCGCTGACTATTCGCTTCATCATCTGCATCTCTATACCCAAAAACCATTGTAATCATCATCATCGTTTGACGCGCGGTCTGCGCTGCTTGTGGCTCACGTTCCTGTGTTGGATAATACAACAGTCATTGTTTCGTACCTGACGTCGTCTCACAATATATATATATATATATATATATATATATATATATATATATATATATATATATATATATATATATATATATATATATGGCTGGTTGATGATATGCGAAGCACGATTGAGGAAGGGTGATGATAGGTCATTTTAAAACCACCACAACGTTAAGAGGCGAAGGTAAATTATTCTATGTTTGATTATCATCATGTTTGAACGATTCATTCACTTTCACAATCTATTAACGTGTTAAACCCCACAAATCAATCAATCTATTAACGTCACCTGATACCAACTTTGTTATATATGGAGCAAGCGAAACGGCCACGAGCATGCTATGAGCGTAGCATGTAGTCACACTTTCATGAAGCTCATATCATGATTATCATATTTCGACGTGCCATTTACATTCATCGTTCATACACGCCACGTAATACCAATTTTGGTATATCTAGAACTAGTGAAACGGCCACGAGAACGCTGTGAGCGTAGCATGTAGTCATGTTTTACATGAAACACAAAGTATGATTATCAGGTTTGGACATGTCATTTACCTTCGTCATCTGTTCACTTCCCGTGATACGAAATTCGGTACATGTGGATCTAGCGCAACGGTGGCGAGCGTGTCATGAAGTGCCCAATATACTCCGATGCAACGTTGACGCACGCGCAGGTTGGGCGCAGTGACGCCACGCTAGCAAAACGCGAGTACTCTATAGTGTGAAGCCACGCGCGACCGGCGAGACCAGCGTACGCCGGCGCGGCCTGGTGGCAACCAGCGCGAAATGCGACATGTTGCATTTCGCGCCGGTGACACTTAGACAGCACCTCGTCTGCCTCCTTTCGTGACGGAGGGACGCCGTGTGTGCTCAAACGCGCATGCGTCAAAGCAACGCAGCGTGGCTCGCGCTTGCGAGTATATGGTATGCAGATCCACAATGAAGGTCAGTTGGCCGATCCACTGATTTATACTAGGGGGATATTGGCGCCTGGTGTGGCATCGCTTGCGTGACGCGATAAAACGAACGCCGACGCGCACACGCGCCGGCTCACGTCGGAATGTGTTGGCGCCTTGAGTGAGGCGTGTATAAACGTTCTTACATGACACGCATCTCATGATTACCATGTTTGCACCAAGCACATACCTTCGTCATACATTCACGTGACGTAATACCAAATTTCAGCATATGTGAAGGTAGCGAAACGGCCGCGAGCGCATCATGAGTGTGAGACGTAGTCATGCTACATGACACGCATGTCATGATCATCATGTTTGGTCACGTCATATACCTATGTCATTTGTTCGCGTCACGTATTACCAAATTTGGTACATCTGAAGCTAGCGAAACGGCCGTGAGCGCATCATGAGTGTGGCATGAAGTCATGTTTTTACATGACACGCATGTCATAATTTTGATTTTAGGGTCTGTCGCTTGTGTTCGCCATGTAGTCATGTCATACCATACCTGTTTCGACACACCATGTGAATGAAACCACCGCAAGAGCAGCAAGACGATGACATTAAAAATATGAGATTTATGACATACATGTCATGATTTTCATTTTATGACTCGACAGTTATGATCTTCATACAGTAATGTTATATCATACCAAGTTTGGTATCAATACCACAATCCAAACGGCCAGGAGAGTGAAAAGTCGTAGGCGGCTAGATAGATAGATAGATAGATAGATAGATAGATAGATAGATAGATAGATAGATAGATAGATAGAAAGATAGATACGCTCAAAGTGACCGAAGTTCGCCAAGAAATGCTTCGCATTTAATTATAAGATCTAACAGTCAATAGAGAGAGAAAGAAAGAAAGAGAAAATAAGCGCAAAGGCGGGGAGGTTAACCAGGAAAGCGTCCCGGTAGGATACCCTACACTGGGGAATGGGAGGAAAGAAGGAAAGTTGTAGAGGAGCAGAAAAAAAAGTCACTGACTAGGCCAACGTGTAGCAGTTTCACACCAGAAACGATGAAACAGGCCGGGGTCTCTGAGAAAACGTAACAGTGCTTTCGTTGCCTTTCGGAATTGGGGTGGACAGTACCATGGTCCCAACACTTTCTCGACCATGAGATCACTTCTGTCCAGTTGATTTAGAACACTGTGTAGGAGAAGTCTCTCGTTTTTGTTGCTGGCAGTAACATAAGAAGTGTTCAATAGTCTCATTGATGGCGGCGTCACTGCACTCCACGCTGTCGCCCATCCAAATCCTAAATGAGCAGGCATTGGTGAAGGCTACGTCCAGACGCAGATGGCACAACAATACTGTCAAGACAATGATGTCAAGGAAAGTATAGGGAAAGTTATTAGATCGAATAATGTAAAGACAATAATGTCACAAACAGTAATGCCAAGGAGAGCATAGAGGAACTTATTAGATTGAAGTGTGATGTAAAATGCGCAGAAAGAAACGTCGGTGAAAAGATAACTTGCCGTGGGCAGGAACGGAACCTGCGACCTTCGAATAACGCATTCGAATCTCTACTAACAGAGCTAGCAATCCCCCCCAGCCGCCTTATTGAGTAAGAAGCGGAAGTTTTTCGTCAAAACGTTCGAGTGAATTTACCCCATGAATATTGCAAATATTTCTCATTATGCTCTCCATACTAAATTTTCTGATACCGCTGGCGTTATGAGATCGTTACGCTGACGATTGGACATAATTTTGTATGTGATTACCCCTGATCGGTAATCTTTAGAAACATGTTGCTCTCCGCAGGAGACATGTTCACTGTTTGTGCAAGCACTGACAATTTTAATATCAGAGGTATTACGTGCCAAAACTACAGCATGATTATGAGGCACACTGTAGTGGAAAGTATCGGAAGTGCGGAGCCCCTCGGATTCTTTGAGGCGCACCTGAACATGCTTCTAGTATTCTTGCCTTCATCAAAACGCGACCGCCGCTGCCGAGATGGACACCTCGACCTTCGCGTCTGCTGCCGAGCACATTAACCGTTGCAGTCTCCGTGCAAGGGATCAAGTGCGGAAGTGTGCGTTCCTTTATCGCTCACGGAGGCTATTATATACGTCCCAATCTGGAGATGGCAACGGCCACAGGTCGCTACGTAGATGGCCCGGAACAACGAGCGTAAATAATAAAAGCCTGATGCGCGAAATTTCCGGGTCGTTTAGCACCGGACGCTGCGCCGTCGTCCACGCTCTCGTTGGATCTCCTCGCTCCGCGGCTTCTGTTGTGACGTTCTGTTCGGTAAGGACCAGCATAGCACTGCTACGGTGTCTTACGAAGAGCATGGTGATTGTTAGCCATAGGTAGCCAAAGATTACGGTTTTACGCTCGGTAAACGTTAAGCGCAACGAGAAAATCCTGGCATCGAAAAGGCGCGCACACACGACTAACAGCTTCTACAGTTGCGTAGAAGCCACACCCGAGCTACTTTTCTTTGAATTTAGAACTAGAAAGTAGCGGCATTGATCTAGTATTGTCGATCGTAAGTTATACCGGTGTGAAAAGGGCACCTTTGGCGACCGCCAGGGCCGACGCTGATCGAATCTTTCTGCAGCGATCAATAATGGTCGCTCCTATAGACGATGCGAACTATTCCGGGTCGTGTTCGGTGCTGCCAAATTATTGTCCGAGTGGCAGAGAGTTCAGGATGCACATACTGGGAACGCCTTGACTCCAATTTGTCCTGGTACGATTAAAAACAGCGTCTCATTCAAATCGATCCCAATCTGGAATAGCCGTGATCCTAATCTAAAGTGCGCGTTTGACGCGTGTCAACCCCGACACCTGTATAGACCATGTTTGTAAACAGCTGCAAGTGCTGTCGACGTACTGTGGCACTTGTAGCGACGACGCGTTGTGCTCGAGGGTAACTTTGCATCTGCCATGCCTGTTGTCACGTGTTCATAGAGGTTAGTGGCGAGCTTTGGGCTGAGTCGAGCGGAGGTTTCGTGCTGCTACGTCGCTAGAAGCGCCCCAATATGTCGACGGCGCTGACAGCTGTTTGCAAACACGAAATAGGTATATATGTTAATCTATCATGGGGTCGTGACGCGTAACAATAATGGTAGTCGGCTAGTTTAAGACTGAACATTTTATTTGGGTGAATGTATGGCCGAAAAAATGAAAAGGCAAGGTGAAAGTAATTAAAAGGGTCCCTAAAACACACCGAGTTCAAAGGTGAGGCAGTCGTTTCTTTCTCGCTTTCACTTTTCCTATATGCGCTATCGCCTCCTTGCCCCTTATTTCTTCGGAAAATACGTAGAATTTCAGCACTACAAACGTTGAGCCGTGCTCCCTATACCAGGCTGCACCGTGCTTCCTATCGGGTTGTTGTTGTTGTTTTACTCTGCACATAGCTTGTAGCCAAAGGAGGGGATTGGCCGATTATAAGGTGAATTTGCCCGATACTTTCTGCTTTGCTTCATTCCTAAAAAAATTTAGTTATTTAATTATAATTTGAAATGCCAATTGCGAATTTTAACAAAAAATTAAAGGAAAAAAAATAGTGAGACCACAATTTAGCAAGAAAATTGTTTAGTTGCAGTGATGTATTCCTAAACGGCGAATAAAACATCCCTGTAGCTGAAACCCAGTGTAGAGGCTCTGAATGAAAGAAGCGCAGGTTCTGATAATTGCAAGCCCAGTTTTTGAAGAGGTGTTGCTAGTATGCTGTGCCTGAATAAATGGAAACGGCGACACCACAATAAACAATGACTAAACGTTTTCACTTGATTACAGTAAATGCACATGGGGGAATTCAATAAACCCGACCTATGGAAGTAAAAATTGAGGGAGGTAACGCGCAAACAAAATTTTGGGGCGACAACTTCCATCATCTTTGAATTAGACAGTTCACTGCGCCAGGGAAACAACAAGTGGTTGTGCTCCGGAGAAGCCGTCAGTGCAGGATCTGATATATTTTGCCTGATTTTAAGTGTGCGAAATCGCACCACCATAATGTATACTGTAGAAGAGAAAGTGGGAATGATGGGTGTCGAAAGCGATCCCTTCACAAGAGAATCAGCCATTTCGTTTAACAACAAACCTTTGTGCACTGGTTGTTCTTGTTCTTGTCGACCTTCTCTTGTGGTTCATACCCACTGTGGGGAATCGACCGGTAAATCAGTGGTCTTATTCAATTTTATCGTAAAGGAGGTAGTAAAATTAATACGTTACAAATTTCAGAACGAAATTTTGATGCTCACTGAACTGTACCTATTATAAAGTTTTTGTATTAGTAATAGATAGTAACCTATCGGGCTGCATCAACTAGGCGCCTTCTTCTTCTAACCACTACGGCCACCACCAGTAAGAATTTGTCACTTTTTCATTGCACACTGCTACTCGCGCTAGCGCAGTCGCAAACACATAAACCGAAGTGAAATCAGTTTGTGGCGCGTGATAGCCACGCGAGACGAGGCAGAACGGGCACGTGACTGCATGGCTAAACAGGGCAGGCGACAAGTCACGACAGATGTCTCTCGTATATCTACCAATCAAGAGCTTATGTCATCCTGATGTCACGTGAACAAACAACTGGCGTCACGAATTACGCCGCAAAGACAGAAGAACGCTGAGAAATAAAGAACGCGCTTCTTCGTAAATTCAGAGGTTGTTTAGGGGCCTTCGAGCTGCCCACTGACGGCGGCGAACGGGGCGTCGGCCTTCGGTAATCGCACGGAATGCGTCGTCTTCTATGCAGTAACCATCGAACCTCCCAGCCTCATTGCTGGTGCTCGCGTAAGCTAACGATTAAATTTGATTATTCGTCCTGCACAAAATCTCAACGAAATGATCTACAACCATGGCGAAGCTGCTCAAACATTGCGGCCTGATCTGCGCCGAGCGTTGCTAACAGCTGTTTTGGGTGAAACCCGAATTCATGAAAAAATCACTGCCATACCCACAAAGTGAACGATACTAGAGAAGCTTGTTCGGAGGTGCACGAGGCGTTTTTTGGCGAGACGATTTCTGTAGGAAGGCTTGTTAACGAGCCGGCGCATGATGTGTATACGACTAAGGCAGCGTTGTCGGGAACGTGCCGTGCCCGGCACTTCAGTGTTGGCCACGTCGATCGGCATGTTAATCACCTGTTTCTTTATGCTACATTGGCCGCTGCCGTGAGTCAAATGCCTAACGCTCATAAATGGCAGATGTGGAGCTATCATGCGTTCTTCAACGGGGTTGAGAGAAGGTAGGTGAACGGGCTTGGGAGGATATTGAAACCCGTATGCAACACTCATCGTAGGAACATGTCACGTGCTGCCGCGCGTACGAAGTGACGACAACAAAGTGGATTCAATCGCCACGAGGCGAGCGCGCGGACCACTGAAAACCGACGGATGGATGGATGGATATCGCTATACCTTTTAGATCGGGCGGTGGCTAGCGCCACCAAGCCGTAATACCTAATGAACCAAAAACTATATTTATTTTTTCCCTTAAAAAGTGACTTTGAGGATTTGTACTTTCCAGTGAAGAGTTTAATTTTCACTCGTGTCTTGACTTTAGCCACCAGTCAGATAACCTCCTTCTAGTTAAGTCTACCCGCTTAAAGTTTATTTTGCCCTCCCGGTCCCTAAACCCCAGTGCTTTGAAAAACTCTGCGCCATCATCCTGAACTATAGGCTGAAGCCCTTTACAGAACATTATCAAGTGTTAGGCAGTTTTTTTTCCTCTCCACACGCACTGCATACTGTGTCTACCCCTTCGTATTTGGCCCGATATGTCTTGGTTCGCAGTACTCCCGTCCTGGCCTCAAACAGTAGAGAACTACCCCGAGTATTATCATAGATCCTTTCCTTGGCAATTTCCTGCTTAAAACTTCGATAGATCTCTAGTGCGGACTTCTTAATCATGCCCATTCTCCACATGTCAGTTTCCATTTCCTTCACTTTCTTCTTAACCGATAGTTCTTTTTGGTTTGGCCACCTGCTGTTTACCAGTCAACTTCTTGGTTCGCTTCCTCCATTTTGTATCCACATTCTTCATGTACAAGTAGCTGAAAACCTTCCTAGCCCAAAGCTCTTCCCCCATTTTTCTCAATCGCTTCTCAAATTTTATCTTGCTGCTAGCTTTCCTGCCCTCAAATGATGTCCATCCCATATCACCTTGTACTCCCTGATTTGGTGTATTCCCGTGAGCTCCTAAAGCAAGCCTGCCTATTCCACGTTGCTTAATTTCTAATCTTGCTTGAACTTCTGATCTCATGCACAAGAGCGCATTGCCGAACGTCAGCCCAGGAACCATGACCCCTTTCCATATTCCTCTCACAACATCATACCTATTGTAATTCCACAGTGCCCTATTTTAGCCCGGTTGGCTAACCAATGTTGGGGTCGTGGGAAAGGAGAGTATAAAGATGAGATTGAGAATAAGGAGACGGGAAAGAGACAAAACATGGTTCATGTGCTTGTTCCTGTGGTTGCCAAGATAGCTCCTCAAAAAAAAAAACTAAAACACGCAAGTGGTAGTATGAAACTTGATGAACAAAATGAATATTGCGTGCCTCAGACACGCTAGTTTGCATTTAGATAAGCAGATTTCGTGCGTTAACGCGAGATCTAATTATTCTGACCGCCAGTGGTGCAGCCAGTGGGTAGCATACCAGAACTGTACGCCCCAGCCCCTCCCCAGAATTTTTTCGCCACAGGCCAAAATGGCGCTTGACCAAATCTGCCTGTTCTGTCCCTCCTCCAAAGCCTGTCCCTCCTCTAAATTATGGAGGGGCTCCCCGCACAAATTCCATATTACCCGGAAAAAAAGTCTGCCTACGTCCCTGCTGCTCGCCTTGTACAATTTTTTAAAGTTTCTGTCGCACCCAGAGCAAGTAGGCGGGAGGTTCATGATGAACCTTGTAGCGCACTATGACAGACACGAAAGAAGAATTCGAACAGAGGACGTTCTGTCCTCACTTTCTTCATTCGCATTGCGTCTCAGCGCGATACAAGCTCATCGCCAACAAGCCCATTCGTTCATCATTTGAACCGCGTGGTGTCCTGCAGAGGCGGGAACACTATTCCGCCTCTCAGATGTAGCTTCGAGCATTGCTACCGAATATCAAAGCTCGGGGCTCTTATCTTTCTGAAAAGTGAAATTCGAGTGCCAGTTCTTTCATGAATAGTTTATGCCTGTTTCTTTATCTTCGTTATTTTCAGAGAATCGCTATTGAGAATACGTACAACGGAAGACGAAGCAGTGCAAGCACATATCCCACAGCAAGAGAAGCACCTTCTATTACATGCCTGGTTTACGCTAAGCACATTCATATGAACAAGAGCGAAACGTAAGGCTCGCTATCAGGATAGAAAAAAAAAGTTTGGCTGCCCGAAAGACATGGCTGGCTTGTGCTTGCAAGCTGCCACTTTTGCCATTTCTGAGCCATGCTGCGTCAGCGAATCGAGTATTCCACTTTTTTTTCAGTGAATCTTTGAATGCGACCGGATATATCTCCATTTTCTTTCATTCAATTTTTAATTACTCACTGCCGCATTCACGACAGCGAAACTATTTTCAGATTCCGCTTTTTTCATTGTTGCTTGCACACATTCGTGCCTGCAGAAATGCACAAGGGCATTATTAATTTTTAAGCATTTGGTTCACGTGTTCCTCTGAGCCGTTCTTACAACTGAAAGATATTTCTGATGCTTTCCTGTCGCTGGAAAAATGAGTGATTTGAGCGTCGTTGCTTTGATTTTTTTTCTCTTAGGAAACGCGCCTAGTAAACGGGCCCTTAAAGTGGGGTGAAAGACTTTCTCCATCCAGGTTCCGAGTTCTTTGTTTAGTTAAGACTCAATTCGAATGAAAGTATTCATTTCTCTGATAAAACTTGGGCGCAGTCGCCCAGAATGAGCCGAGTGTGGAGTATTGGGATACGCAAATTATAATGTTACGAGGCAGTGGGCAGTGATTATGTCTAATATCTTAGACATGATCATCCGATAGTATACGTAACACGATACACAAAGACGATAACATTAATTAAAGGATATAGATTGAATGGCTGTCATAGTTGAGTGACGTCGCGGAGTGTTTCTTGTCAATAAGTTAGGAAACAGTTCTCGCAGCTGTAATAACTACCATGACTATGGGGAGTTTGTTATCCAAATAGCAGAAACTGAAAACTAATAAAAATAGTATATATTCCAGTTTAGCGCTGCATTCACACTTCGACTACGAATATGGTCCAAAAGAACATGCCTTGCAGTCAGTCAGAGCGACTTGCTACGCACATAAGCTGAATTTCCGATGGTCGGCCGGAAAGGAAGATAATATTAAGCAAATAGACACTGTGATTCAGAGATCACTGGACGTTTTATAGCGTAGCGTCTCCTTTTTATGTATACGGAGCGAATCAGCGCGAAAGTTTTCTGTAAAAAGCGCAGTGCTTTCGCCACAAAATTTTCCTTTCGTCTAGGGCGCTTGCGTAAAATTATGGCGGCACTCTTGCGATTCCTAGTTTATACTGCGCGCATTTTATGACAGGATATACAGAAAGATTTATAAACGTAGAGCGTCCTCACACGAAGAGGGTCCCCACAAGGGCATATATGTAAAACGGAGTTGTCGTAAAGCCAGACGTTTCCATCTGGACACGGCTATATGCGTTTATGGCGTCCGTATTAAATGTATATCCCTAATATGATGACAGTGCGTTCGATCGTCAACTGGAACGTCTCGCTTGAATTATGGTACCATGAAATATTTTATTATAGATGCGAACCGACTTCCTCGCTTTGAAGCAGAACCGCTCAATTTATGATCTAACCGGTTTATTACATGCTTCAAAATCTGTGCGCTGCCGTTTTCTTCGACTACCATCAACAACGGGGGAGGACTTGCTTTTAACCTTGCGGTCGCCGATACCAGTTCTACGAGGGTTCATGGAGGTCGCGGGCTATTCAGAACTCGCAGCAGTGTCGCTGAAAACCAAGCCTCTAGCATTCATCTGCGTTGGTGGCGAAATAAGGCACTCTCTACTACCACGCTACTATGAAGGGAAGATCCAATAAATTCCCTTTTTCCCAAAGGCACTGAATGGTACCACTTCGACAGGAGGTCGAAAATAGGGAAATTTTCTGAGCTAATCACTGAAAACAATCCACTGCACATAACGATCGTTGGCGTAAACCACTTTTTTTTTCCTCGCGCTTAAGCCTCTCGCATTGCTAAGCCACCCCCTTAATTGACATACGCGCCGCTTGATTTTAGTTGCAATTAGATGACTTTATGTCGCAACTTTCACTCAATCTTCATCTGAATAGGCAGGAAAGTACTGAGAAAATGCGGATGTGTGTATACGAACGAGAAAATCGCATGAAACTTTCACGAGTTTATGAACCTGCAGTAAGGCGTGCATTTGAGCTTGTTGGTTCACGATTACGAGTATTCGGGAGATCACGCGTATATTGGGAATCAACGTTATGCGAAGCACGCATAAGGAAGGTGACTGTGTTATAATTTTATCATTAAGCGAACTATTACGAAATGATGCTAGATATGTACGAATATTATACGCACAGATTATTGTTCAAAAGTCACACATGTTTTGTGCAACCAGGTGTTTACACTTGCGTAACGATGCCAACAGTACCGTAAGTATTAGCAACACAAGAAGAGTTAAGCTTATGTAACGCTTGTGCTCGAGAAAATCGCCTTGAACACGGCTACATGAATAATGAATCAACTTCAGTGGATCTCACTTTACTACAATTGACGTTAACCCAACGTGACGCTGTGTTACAGGAGTACATATGTCACGTTTATCAAATTGAATAGCCAGTACTACAACCACAATTGAGGTTTTGCAAACGTTAGGCTTTATTTGAAAGTACACTATAGTTTCGACTCCTGGCCTGGCTCCGTGGTAAAATACTTGATCACCATGTAGAATGCTTTGGCTCGATTGCTGCTGCAAACCTAACATTTAATCTCGGTATTATTGGTGTAAACGAAGCTGATGTCAGTTCTTTCTCAACGCTCATGCAACAATGGTAGAGGTGAAATGGTAGAGGACCGTGTACTGTGTGATGGCAGTGCACGTTAAAGAACACCAGTGGCGCAATTATGTAAAAGTTCCAAATCCGGACAAAGGCGGTCTCTTCCATTGAGTCGCACGCGATTGGCCCATACAAGCTGTGACGAATGCTGTGACGTTATGAGTGACGTGGACTGGGGTGTCACGTGACTTTTTTTTTTCGGTTTTCGGAGAAAGGCGATGGAACGGTCGGAGAGACTGTCCGAAAGCAACCGGATGGATTGAAATGGCTGCAAGGTGGCCTGGATTGGATTGAAATGGAAAAAATGCGCGACTTTTCGGCACCGGGGCACTTAGACAACATGGCGTTTCCCACTGACATGGTACTTCGCCTTGCCTGTGCGGTAGCTTTAACCGAGCAGAGGCGACGACGCGAGGTAAAAGATGCATTTGAAGAGTTCAGCGAAGAAGAGTTCCGGCAATGTTTTCGTCTGTCCAAACGAACAGTGCGGAGCTTGTGCGACGAACTTGACCCTATCATCGGATGCCAGCGAGCCAGTGGTCTTTCCACAGAGAGCAATGTGTTGTGCGCGCTGCGATTTTTCGCCACCGGTAGCTTCCAGAAGAGCATTGGTCGCGAGGAACACATCGGCGTGTCTCAGCCGGCGGTGAGCAACACCATCCACGAGGTGACGGAGGCGATCATTACCGTGGCTGCTAGAAAAAGGGTGGCGGACTTCCTACTGACAACAGCTGCTAAGGATGAGGCAAAGGTGGAGTTTTTGCTACGCGGTTGCATCCCAGGGGCGCTGGCGTGTGCCGATGGCACGTTGGTCATCATTCGCAAGCCAGAGGGATTCAGAATGGCCGACACGGCGAGCTTCATGTCCAGAAGGGGCTATTATGTCCTGAACGTCATGATCGTAAGTACTGTTAGGATCGTTTATTACTCACCCTTCGGAGCAATTGTTCAGTTGTGACGCCGAAGCTGGAAAAAGTAATAATGCAACGAATGAAAAAGAACCTGCAGGGAATTGGGTGCGAGCTAGATGGTGGCACGCAAGGCCTCGGTAATAATAAGTGGCAAGTGTTTTGTGCGTGAGCCAGTTGCCTTTTTTGCACTGGCATGCATACGCAATTGAATTGTGCATTTTAGAGGTAATCGGCAATATGGGCAGCAGACGTAGCAGAAGTATATACACGACAGGGAAGTATTTACAACACGAAAGTGCTAACAATCACAATTGGACGAGCTGGCTTTGGTATTTACGAGTGTTCTTTCCCAAGAGCAACGCGTAGCTTTTCACTTATCGATCATTCAGTGGAAGTCGTAGTCATGTGTACAGCAGAGGTGGGGTCGTTGCCCCCACACTCCCCCCTCCTCAGTGTGCTACACCCTGTGTTTCCTTCTAAGTGAAGCTCCTTGTACCAATGACTGTACTAGTACGCATTGTTTCCTGCATATGCGTAGAAAAAAGGGATTTATTCTGAGTATAAATGCAGTACTATTTTATATCGCTCCTCATCGCAGATGTGCAAAGCATGGCTGCGCATAATTGTCATAGACCCATGATTCCCAGATTCGTACCACGACTCCTGGGTGTGGGAACACAACCCACTGCGTGCACGCCTAGCTGCACATCTGCAGCCTGGCGAATATCTGCTTGGTAAGTATTAATGTGTACTATCTGGGTAGAGCCCTCAGCTTTTATGCTTACATTGCAGGAGACGCAGGCTATCCCCTCAAGCCATGGCTCCTAATTCCAGTCCTTGGCAGTCAACTGTGCAACACTTCCGAAGGCCGATACAACAAGGAGCACGCATCCATGCACAATGTTGTGTAAAGGTGTATCGCCGTGTTGAAAAGCAATTTCCGCTGCTTGCAGCACTTTCGAACGATGCTCTACAACCCCGATTGGGCAGCGCAAATCATCTATGCTTGCTTTGCTCTCCACAACATTGCGTTGCATGCAGGCGACTGGACCTTGGACGAGTATGTCGTGGACATGCCACCAGCTGAGGATGACGATGGAGAGCCAAGGGGGAGCCATATGCTCACACCACGCAACGTGCTGCTCAGAGACGGCAGCAGCGCAGCGCTGTCTTGGACCTTTTTGAAGTACACAGGAACGGTGAACTTTCATGTTTTCATATCCCACACATAATTTATTTACACTGATTCTAGTGCATCTAGACATGACAGGGCTGTGTTTGCCACATTTGAATACACAAAGTACTTTCTTGTGCTTCAATATGAAGCAAGGTGGCAATGTCAAAATGCTGCATTTTCTTTAAATGGCACATGAAATATGCAACAGAAACACCCTTTTCCATATTAGTGATCACAGTCACAACAGACTAGATTCGAGCAAGCATATATGAGCGGCGCTCTGTGCTGAATGTTGCTATCACAAAATTGTGCAAACAATGCAGCAACGTCTCAAAATTCTTTTCACCAGAAGGCATAAAAATCGAGATTCCATTAGTAACATGTTGTATGAACACATGATACATAAGTCCATATCTTCTCATAGTGACTGACTACAAGCATTCAATTGTGCACTCCAGGCTTGACGAGCAATTGTGCTCGTCAAGTTGGGCTGGTTTTCTGCTCATTGTCCTAAACATTGTGTGAATGTTAAAATAACATTTAATTTGAATTTATGACTGCAGTCATGCTGCAATGCTAAAAATACGCAAATCAAGACGGCAAACAACAGGCGAGTTGTTTTGATAACATACAGCAAGAATAATTCGCTCAGCCATCACGCGGCTCCCAAAGCATACCACGTTCAAAATTTATTCCCGCAACGAGTCGTTTACAATGAAAACTAGATGAAATCAATCGCTGGCATGTTGCAGTGATGACCATTTTCATTTGTGAAACTGTGCGAGATGACCACTTACTAGTTTAGCGCTCCCAAACAAGATTCAAAATGTAGTTGTTGCATCTTAGCCTCATTGTGCTGAAATGAAAATATCACAGTGAACTGCAAAACAGTGTGATGCAAAAAGATATCACATTACTACACTATGTGGTAATGCTGCATAAAAAGCACAGTGAGCTAGAAAACACAGTGGGACAATACAAATATCACAGAAACATTAACAGAAAATGTCAACTATACACTCGTGGTCTCCGTGTGAATGACTAGACACCTTTGAAATGTGGGTAAAAAACACTGCCACTGGAACAGCTCGAACATACATTGAGAAATGCATATATCGAACATAAAAAATTCTGCACTCCTTGTACAAAGTAAATGCTAACCTAAATCTAGTAATATGTACTAAATGCAAACAAAAAACGTATAAAATAGAGCATGAACAGCAACACGTAAACATATCAAAAACACTAAACCAATTATGAATGATAAAAAGTTGAAAACATGGCAAAAAACAAACTAAACTATGTATATGTTTCCCGAAGCGTATAAAATTGAACATGAACAGCAGCACCTAAACACATTGAAACCGACAAATCAATAATGAATGATGACAAGAAAAAACATTGAACACATGACGATAAACTAAACTAGGTATCCCTTTCTCGCAGAAAGCCCTCAGCCATGGCCAGTGCCCTCCTGCACCACTGCCGTCTTCTCCTGTGCCGCTGCCACACGCCGTTTTGCAGGAGCGATGCGGGTGGTTGATTTTTTCATCTCCCGCAGCACCTGCGATGAATCATCATGGTGTAAATGTTTAAGTGAGCTGCCGGTAAACCCTTAACCATCTCGTGGCTGGAAGCTGCTGCTGCTGCCAAGAATTGCAATGGGCACAACAATTTCCCCTCAGTTGAAGATCAACTGGCCTGATGGCATCCTTTGAAAATGGGAAGCTTTGTGTACAAGCTATGCCCTCCTCGGGCGGACCAACCAACATTTGTTGAAACTACTCTTTATTAATGTCCTCAAATGCATCTCTCACCATGAAAGAGCCCTTTTCAGGGCTAACCAACCTTTTGCCCGGCAGTTTATCATTGCAGATACCCGATACCATGCCCTCATACAATGCATGGTTCTTGTTTACAGCCCAAGTTCGTTTCAATCATCATAATAGAACATGGAGAATGCTTATGCCCTTTATGTAAAATGTAAACAAAGGGTCTACTCACCTTGAGCACCTTGTCGCCCTGCTCAAGGTTCCAGTCCTGCACTCAATAAAGCACTAAGTTCTCAGATGCTTGCGTGTTACTGTGTCACTGCCATCTTCAGCAGCTTCAGTGGCCTCCACATCCATTTCCACCGCAGAAGTGGGAACATCCGCCTGCTGGAAAGTGTAGTAAGCATGATCTTTCAGAAAGTGGGTATTCGTTACTCTGGCTATTTTGCAACCTTACGTACTAAACATCTGCGGAAATGTTCTGCAGCTATTCAGTGGTCATTGATATCATGTATTACCATTTTAGTGCATGCACTTGCCTGCAGGCATTGCGTGTTTTATGATAAATTAATACCCCTTGTACTGCAAGGGCTGCAAATTGAGATTTTAGTTAATAAACCTACCCACTTTTTAATACTTTCTGCTGCGCTATATTGCCGTTTAACATGGTTCCGCTAAAGGCACCCCTTCAGATATCAAACTCTGTCATGGCACCGCTCACGAACCCGTGATACTGCGGCGGCAGAGTGCTTACCTGTAGATAGGTGAGACCAAAGACGCCACTGAAGCGTGTCATCCCAGTCAACTGTAGAACCTGGCCGCGGAAGCCAGGCAGCCAACCCCCTACAGTGCCCCTGAAAATATACACTAATGTCACAGAACAAATTGCCCGTGCCATTCGACGGCCAGTTACGTTTGTGCGTCTCTGATGGCGGTGGTGTCACGGCGGGCCTCGTGCACCGGCCTGCGCCACCAAGCCTGCCATTCCTGCGCAGGCACTTCATGGTTCAGCGCGTCGCTGAGCTCTTGCCACAGCCGCCACCGGTCGGTGATGGTGACGCCGTGCCGCAGCTCGATGGCATTCGCCACGAGCTGGGGATGTTCGTCCATAAAGGCGAGCACCAGCGCGCGCTGAGCCTCGGATAACGCCGATGAGCCGCTGCTGCTGTTGACTACTGGTACAGTTGACCTCCGCCACGATTGCGCTCGACTGAGCCAACAACTTCGAAAGTTGCGCCGTTTAGGTTTGTATAGTGAGGGAGATATGAAAACAGTAACTGCTTGAAACGGGGTTGTACTTAGCGCCACCACGTACCGTCCCGCTAAATTTAGCGTTATTTCATAACAATAACAAGAAAAATACGTTTATATTGTGCCGTATTCCTTGATAAACGTTCGAATACTTGTGCCAACACAATTTAATAATGATCAATAGTAGTTAAACAATTTTCAACACGTTACAAACACTTTTCACTTTGCTATACGGTCCACAAGTCCACGTCAAAATGATGACGCGAGGCTTCATTTCGCTCATTGGCTGTTCACTTCCCTTCATCCTCGCGACCGCTGCGGACCGCCCATTTTTTGACGTCACCGACAGACCGCCTCCGTCCGGATTTGGAATTTGTATATAATTACACCACTGAAGACCAAAATTGTCGGAGCCCTCAATTACGGCGTGTAAAACACTAGATAATATTTAAATATAATAAAGCCAGCCTTTCAACCATTTAGGTTGCAATGCTTTGGTTACTTGATTGCCACGAAGAATGCTCAGGTTAAATTCCTGATTGGACCCTGATATTTGCTCTTTGCATTAATGGGGTCAACTCTGCCGAAGCCAGGTTTTTCTTAACGCTCACGCGTTAATATTACTAACTTTTGTTCTTGCCTTTCCTGGGTAGACGAACACTCAATCACCTGTGGCACCTACCCGTATACCTGTGGCACATACCCGTTCACGGGTAGGCATCTGGTTAACCTCCCTGCCTTCCTTTTTTCTCGTTTCTCTCTCTCTCTCGTGCACGGGTATATGCCACACGTCTGTCGGAAAGAGTTTGATGTACGCGATGTGATCGTCGCATTCTTCGTGTCATGACCAGCGAATCGTATTGGTCAAACTATTTTACTCTTCCGTACTGATTTTGGTTCACCCGAAGTTGAGAAAGTGATCACGAGAACACCCAGAAGTAGGTGGCTAGATAGATAGACATACCAAAAGAGCGTGCAGTAGGGAAAAAAATGCTTCGCATTAAAAATTGAGCCAATTTATTTTTGCGAACACTGCCTAAACGGTAAAGCCCGCCCCCTCTTTCATCAGTATATTACACTCGTGGAGTATTTTTTTGTCTTCCCTTTATTTACTCGACCACGACATGTCGTCACTTAATCCAATACCAGCTATTCATGTCATATACCCAGATATTTACCCTGATGATACGTGCAACCAATGAAAACTCAGTAGAGCTACTCTTAGGCTCATGCTCTGAGAGTTCACCGATATCTACAGCGGCGCTAACCCCGATGCTACCTCAGCAAGGCGTGGTGATGCCTTGCGTAGCGCCAGCCTAGCCGACCGGAAATTGGTCGTCTTGCAAGCCCGGGATGTGGCTCTTAGGCTATAGGCCTTTCAGTCTGAACGTGGGAGCCCTAAGCGCACTTGTGCGCTGCTTGACTGTCATTGATAAAGTATTTTCATTTAATTATACTTCATTAAGCTGATCTGAGGACGAAGAAATCAGGTTGCACTAATAATCATCACTCACACAAAGAGCCGTCATTTTCCGAACTAGCAACGAGTCCTTGCACGTTTTGTGTATGGCGAAGTCTGCGAAGGATGTGTCTGGTATGGTGGGAAACTTGGACCTCCAGCAATTCAACGGGACGCAATATTTCTTACACGTTGTGCACTACTTTATCTCAGGCAAGCTGCCTACAGACGTATATATTCAATGTCTTCGGCTCGCCATCATCACTCCGCAGTCATTTGTTGGGTTCACTGTTTTCTACTTAAATTCTAGTGGACAAGTGGTGAGTAGTGAAATTCACCAAATTCCTGCAGCACATACCCGTTGTAACACGTAATCATCGCGTCGCCAACAGCGGATGCAAAAAGCCTCTACTAAGAAAATGTTAAATGTTAAGCTTCGATTACAACCAAAACTTTAACAGGCAGGAGTCACGTATTTCACTGTGTTAGAGGAATCGAGTTTATACGAGACATACACCGCATTTTACACTCTCGGTATTCATGCTATTTCAAACAGGTATCCTGTAATATTATTAGTATTGTTTGTTTTACGTTCCAAATACGAAGTATTATTACGAAAGACGACGCCTTAGTGTAGGGCTCCGGAAAATTTGACCATACGGTGGTCTTCAACCTGCACTGCCATCGCACAGCAAACAGGCCTCTTGAACTTCACTTCCATGGAAAGGCGACTGCCCCGGCCGGGATCAAACCAGCGACCGTTATCAACAGCCGAGAACCATAACCACCACTCCACACAAAAAACAACAACAACACAAACCTTCTCTCATATCTGTTCAGAGATGCGCTTTACATTACTAGTACTAAATATGAGCTTAAATAGTTAAAAGCTATCAGTACGAACTAAATTACTATTGAAAAATGATTGTCACATCATTTATTTACTGTTTATTTGTGGTATACGGATGGTCAGTATCTGAAAACTATATGTTGTACGAGATACACGGAGTACATCGCATAATAGGCCCGCAGTTGAGTTGAAACAACTTATACTTTACTTTAGTTAAACCCATCAGACAAATAATAAACCAATTTAACTCAATTTTGTTTACTTCCTTCAACTCTCTTACTTATGATGTTCTCATCTTTCTCTCTGTGTCTCCAATAAAAGGGGAAATACTTTTAATTGACAAACTTTTCTACTTCCAAGTTAAGCCCTCTCATTCTATTAACAATACCAACTGCGTGGTAACGAAACAGCCTTAAGCACTGCATTCATTTATTTTTTTTGAGGAATCTAAGTCAATGTACCGATAACTGTTCGTCTTCATTATATTGTCGTTATTCGATAACGGATGGATGTCACCTTGACCTTGTACTTAAATACAAGAAAACTATACCTGTACTGTAGTGAAGAGGAATGGCCACTACTGCAGCGACATCGACACGTTGGCACGAGACGCGACCTAAGGCTGCCTGGTTGCTGCTGCGGCGCTGCCAGTATACCCGGCCAGCTCTTGCTTCTTCTGCATCAACGCTGCTACTGCTTTTGAGCTTGCATTTACATTATATTTTGGTGGAGGTGCTCCGGTTTTCCACGGCCCTGGAACTGCGTAGCCGAAAGCTGCCGTCCGTCATGCCTGACGACGCAGTCTTCACACCCCTACCGGCTTCGCCACAGAGGGGCTCTCCGGGTGCCCAGCTCTTGCGAGAACCCGACATCTTCAGTGGCACCAGCGACAATCAGCCAATATGCTTTGCCTGTGACCTGCCTGGCCACATAGCGTGGTACTGCCGTCGGGGCGTCCCTCTCTATCACCAGAGCTACCTCCAGAGCTTCGACCCCGCCCCTTATGTGCCACCGCGCCCTTCGTTCACAGGCTCTCAGCACCCCGACCATATGTCATCGTACATCTGCCACCGCCCTCTTGTTAACCAGTGCTCGCCATCGCCTCGACGCCGCTCGCCATCACCGATGCGTCGTCATCCTTCATCGCCGGAGCGGGAAAACTAATTGCCGCAGTTCCAGAGGCCGGCGTCACCCACGAAAAGACCAAGGCCTCTCGCTTCACCGACGAATGTTCTCGAAGTATACGTGGACGGCGTCGCTGCACTCTCTCTTGCCGACACTGGTGCCGCAGTTTCAGTGATCAGTGCCAGACTCTGCCGCTTGCTCAAAAAAGTTATGACGCCACTAGCTAGTATATCGCTTCGAACAGCCAGCGCAGAGCACGTCACGCCGGCCGCTTCCTGTACTGCTCGCATTGCGATTGATGGCCTCATCTATGTCGTTGAATTGCTAGTGTTGGATTCCTTCTCCCATGACCTAATTTTGGGTTGTGACTTTCTTTCTGCTAATAAGGGCGTCATCGAGTGCTCACGCGCTGAGGTGGCATTTGAAGCGTTTGGCGACGCTCCGTTATATGATGCTCTTGAAACCGGTGACAAATTATTTGTTGCTAAAGACGTCACCATACCGCCGCACTCTTTTGCCCTTCCCATGATGTCTCGCAACTCGCTCGCCGAGTCATGTGCCCTGTTCACGCCATCTGACCTTTTCGTTAGTCGCAAGTGTTCGCCGCTATCTTATGCCCTTCTAGAACTCCATGATGGCGTCAGCAGGCTGCTCACCTCCAGCTTGTTGTCATGTCCAGTAACACTACTTCGGGGTGAGTGCGTCGAGCGTGTTTACAGTTTCGACCCTTCTGCGATTATCGACATGCCGGCTGGTCCTTCCGCCGAACACGAAGTCGCCGGAGTGACCTGTGTCTCTTCGCCGCAGACTACTAGGCCTGACGTACTGAGCAGCTCCATCACCGACACGTTAACATTTTTGCAACGTGCTCGGATAGCACAAATCGGGCTTCCAGGAGTACGTAGTCGCATACGCAAGCCGTGCCCTCACGAAAGCGGAGAAGAACTATTCTGTGACAGAGAAGGAGTGTCTGGCAATTATTTGGGTTTTAGGTAAATTTAGACCGTACCTATATGGTCACCCCTTCGACGTAGTCACAGATCACCATGCGCTTTGTTGGTTACACATGTTGAAAGACCCATCCGGTCGTTTAGCTCGCTGGGCTTTGCGGTTGCAAGAGTTTAACATGCGTGTTGTCTACAGGTATGGCTGACGTCAGACTGATGCCGACGCCCTATCACGTTCACCTGTGTCCTCCGAAAACTCTACCTGTCTATCTGCCATGGACTAAACGGTTGCGTTCGAAGCAAACTGCGACATGGCGTCTGAGCAACGTAAGGATGACTGCATCAGTGTTTTTGCGGTGCAATTCCTTTCAGACCTGTCGACTTCTCCATCTTGAACGTTGCGCCGTCAAGCGGTTCACTTTGAGGTCCGCGATAGCGTCCATTACCGAAGGAAGTACAAGTCCGACGGCCGAAAGTGGTTACTGCAAATACCTCGCCACCTTCGTGCTGCAGTATGTTCAACTTTTTACGCTGACCCCCACTGCACACATGCGGGCGTCTTCAAAACATACGCTCGGCTTTCCTCGCGGTTTTATTGGCGAGGCATGCACACCTTTGTGCGCAAATACATTCAGTCATGCCCGCAGTGCCAACGACGCAAAACTTTCTCTCCCTCGTCACGCCTGTGGTCCGATCCAGCCAATCCCTTGCTTAGCCAGGCCTTTCGACCACGTTGGAATCGATGTATATGGGCCTCTTCCATTCACGGCATCCTGAAACCATTAGATCGTTGTCACTGTCGACTACTTGACGCGACACGCAGAAACAGCCGCTTTGCCTGCTGCCACAGCACGTGACGTATCATCTTTTCTCTTGCAGAACTTCATTCTCCGTCCCGGCGCACCGCGTGAACTTCTGAGCGACAGGACGCGTGTTCCTCTGTGAAGTTGTCAACGCACTCCTTGCCGAATGCTGTATCATTCACCGGACTACCACCGCCTACCATCCGCAAACGAGGTGCTTGACGTAAAGATTCAACCGTACCTTAGGGGATATGATATCTAATATGTTGCTTCAGATCACTCCACTTGGGACCTCACTCTGCGTTTTGTGACGTACGCATATAATACTGCTCCACAGGCGACGACGGGCTTCTCGCCATTTTTTTTGTTATATGGCCGAGACCCTTCCACGCCACTAGATAGCATTCTGTCCTACCACCCCGATTTCTCCGAGTCTATGCCCATCTCTGCAGCTGCCCCTCACGCCGAAGAATGCCGTAAGCTTGCACAGTCTTTCACAACCATCGACCAATGGAGACAAAAATCTTGACGTGGCGATAACCAGCCGTACCCTATATAACTTTGTTCCGGACACCCTTGTGTGTTTTTTGGGTTCCCGCTGTCCCTGAAAACCCTTCCTCGATGCTTGTTTCCAATTACCAGGGACCCTACATTGTTGTCTCGCAGACTTCACCTGTTAACTACATCGTCGAACCCGTTACGCCATCCACAGACTAGCGCTTTCGGGGTCGTGAAACCATTCACGTACAGCGGCTGAAACCTTATTACGATCCGCTCGTACTCTGTTCTCTGCGAGTCGCCAGGATGGCTCCTTTTCCAACGGGGGACGCAATGTAGTGAAGAGGAATGCCCACTACTGCAGCGACATCGACACGTTGGTGCGAGGCGCGAGCTGAAAATGCCTGGTTGCTGCTGCGACGCTGCCCGTATACCCGGCCAGCTCTTGCTACTTCTGCACCGATGCTGTTGCCGCTTTTGAGTTTGATTTACATTATAGTACAAACATAACGCGGTTTTACGAATTACATCCTTATGTACGTTCAGGACTACTCCCACAGAGAAATATTCTTTGTACGCTATAGCTATATATCCAGCGCATGCAAGATGCGTTTGGTTATTTCTTCTTTTCATTTGTTAGACTACTTGTCAGTTGAATACTTATTTCTTGATATGATTCCTAAATAGCTGGTTCTACCGAATCCCAAGTGGACATCTTTCATTTCCCTAAATAACAAAGCTATAGTGATTGATTAAGTCGTGGGCCTAATTTTTCTTTAGAATGTGCCACGCACAAGCGAATACGGCAATATCTGCACAGCGGGCTAGCCACACTAATTTGGGTAACTACGATGTTCCTGGCGTGTTGGTGCGCTAGTAGATAATTAAAACGCCACGAGTGAGGCTTGGACAGGGAAGGGCTGTCGTTAATTAATCTCACTTCACCTTGTGCCTACCCGTGAAGACGATACGCTTGCCTGAAAGCAATGACTTACGCCTTCATTACGTAACCCATGCATTCGTCCGAGAAGCGTTAAGAACAGTCCTTATGCAAGAATGCCGCGGGCACCTTTCAAGAGAACAAATCAGGGAAGCCTGAGGGCGGAATATCATATGGAGCGCTGTTATGTAACACGACCTCGTGAAGCCCAGCGAGAAATCTGAAAAGGTGCTTCTTATCGCATTAGCATTTATGTGATTAGATGAACGTAATACTTACGCCCTTTTTACAGACGACAGACAAGAAAAAGCAAGATTAGGTTATTGTGTACAAGTGTGCGCGAGCGCCAGCGTTAAGCTTAATGGGAAGTTTTCGTTTTTTGCTTTATTCGTATAACATGTGCAAAGTTATCAACATCCTTAATTGGGCCCTTCATTTTTTTTGTGGAAAGGCGTTAGAAGAAGTCAACGCTGCTGCATAGTTCCCTGTTTTTAGTTCCTTGTACAAGGCTGCGGGGCACACTTTAGCTTAGAGATTATTTCTTCGTAACAAGGAAGGTTAGAGGGCTTTTCAAGGTGGCCTTTCATTGATGTAGAACATCGCGTTCCCGCGAGGAACCTGCCTTTGTAGTTTTTTGATAGATTTATTATTGTTTTTGCTAATTTGTTGTCACTTCTAGTATTCTGAGCTATTTGATTGTACACAGAGAAAGTCTAGACACCGCTTCAAAAAGATGGCGTCCATTTTTAAAATTTTATATTGTTGCAAGCATCGGCCGTGGCATGTTGTCGGTGTAAAACTAAATAAACAGGACGGATAAATATAGCTGCATTGAAGCCAGACAAACTTAATTAAAATAATAAAAAAGCAGCCATCTCCATGAGGTGAATGAAGATGATTGATGGATGATTGATTTATGGGGTTTGACCTCCTAAAATCACCATATGAATTTGAGAGACGCCGTAGTGGAGGGCTCCGGAAATTTCGACCACCTGGGGTTCTTTAACATGTACTCAAGTTTGAGCATACGAGCATACGAGCTACAGCATTTTCGCTTCCATCTGAAATGCAGCCGCCGCAGCTGTGATTTGATCCCGCAACCTGCGGGTCAGCCGCCGAGTACCTTAGCCACTAGGCCACCGTGGCGGGGCGTCAATGAAGATGAATGGAGCGAAGCTGCGATGCTTATGTGCAAAACCATGTAACAGTCGCCCACACATATGAAGACTCGACACTTTGTTGCAGAGGTGATTGCTTATACACGTACATACGCAATGTTTATTATTTACATATCAACGGAATTGTATACACTGATATACGCACTAGATGTAATCATTTACGTATGGACAAAATTTTATATAAGGATTACATTACTGATCACAAAGTTTTGGGACGCGAGTTTTTCTTTTAAGATTACAACCTTGTGTACGGTGAAGCATGTGGCGAGAGGATATTTATTTGGAGGTTGTACTTGGTGGTTCGAGAAAGCAATGTCGACACTGGTCCCTCTGATGGTAGTGGGACGCTCGTGGTCGCACGAGCTGCACGAGAGACCGTAATGGGACATCAAGTGCGAAACTATCCAACCGTCGTCGACTGCCATGATGTCCACGTTGAAGTCGTGCACGGATGGACCGTGTTCGAATTAGATTCTGTACCGATGCATTGCAGCCACGTTGCGAGCTTTCCACGCCGCTGCCTTTCCTTCCGAGGTGCCCAACATGAATGGCTGCGTGGAGATGTGCACTCACTGAGCTCCAGGTGATGAGAAAGGAGGCGCACCAAAAGCGCCTGTGCTCACCTGGAGAGCTTGTGGACACGGCGCGACGAAGGACAAGCACAAGGAGCTTCGCCCCCAAAAATTATTGCGTACATTAGGGGCTGCTTCTTGAATTTTTTACCACTTCTTCGTCAAATTAACAAGTGTTCTTATATGCATTCCGGGAAACAGAAACACTAGGCTAGTGATTGCGCAAAAGGTCAGCAAATCGGGACTGCATCTCTGAAATAGTACCCACCCCCACTCTCCACCGGCGCTTCTCTTTTTAATGTAAGCATCAGACTAAATGTATTGGTACCTAAAAAAATGTTTCTGCCAGACATAGGCAGTGCACGCACTAAAAAAGACTACTAACAAAATAAAAACACAGAGACACAAAAAATACTCTAGGGCCTATCAGTAAACGAGACTATGCTGCAAAGTTTTCATCGTGGAAAGTTTTCATCGACGCAGAAACGGTACTTCAGAGGCGCATATTGAGAGTTCCAAAGAGCGAACGCAACCACGCGCAAACGTGGCTTCTTGTGAAACCCATCAATTAAGAAAAAAAAAGATCACTGCCTATCCACGGAATCAATGATGATGAGTGCATAGGTGAAGCGTCCGCCTGCCCGTCCGCCCGTCCGCCCTTCCGTCCGTCCGTCCGTCCGTCCGCTCCTATTACACTACAGCACTAATAGGACGGACAGACAGATGGACGCATCGCCCCACTTACTATTCACTCCGTGGATATGGTGCAACTTTTTTATTATACGAAAACCACTAATGCCATCTAGTGATATCATTTCGAAGGAGATATACACACAACGCCTTCTAGTGAGCAATTCTTGAAAGTAGATGTGGTTTCTACAACATACAACTACGATGGCCGACCCACATACTAAGCAGCTTCCTCCCTAAAAAAATAGACTGATGGTGACAACTTTTCAAAGTAAGGTGCTGAATAAAGGCCTCGGCGCGCAGCAAACGAACGTGCGCTATCAGAAGAAGCACGATGCTCGTCTCTCAGATGGAAGGGACGTCACGTAATCGTGTAAACAGCTCCCTCGCCTCTCGGCCGTAAAAATGTCGAGCCAATTTGAGTGGGTCCGTTTCACCACAGCAAGCGAGGCTCGAGCATTCCTCGTTGTATCGGCGTTTTGAAACACCTTCAAGTGCTGCGATCTTATTTGCACTCCGTCGACGAGCCTGACCTGTTGCCATATATGACCCAGGTCCTTTGTTACACACTTGCTCGCTTTAGAGTCAACACGCTCAAACAGAACATATGTGAACTCGTCCGCCTTTAGTAGGCCTAGATGCGAACCAAGATGGCCGACGTTGCACCAGGTTTACAGCGTTGTCGCTGGGCGCCGGGGCTCAGCCATGAATAGCTTCAAAGGCGAAAGCCTGATATACCCAAAATTGACTGTTGGTGCGAACAAGAGGAACACAAATAGTTATCATACCTCAATGAAGCCAACATGACGTCCTATGCTGATGTCGTCACGTGAAACCATCGTTTAGTCAATAGTGAACCGATTACAGAGGCAATGCAAAACACATTAAAAATTACTAATTATTTAAATAAACAATAATGGTTTAAGCATAATTATTTATTTATTTCGTTTGGAAGTTTTCCCTTAAGCTTTAATTCAAATAACGTTTGAGGTGGTGTCTTATTTCGTTGTTTATTGTAAATGTATAAAAAATATAGAGCCTTTATTCCTAATACATTTTACAATGTCGCAATGCAATTTTCTATAAACATTGATTTAGAGAAGCTGAAACGGAAAGAGAACAGCCGACAATGAAAAAAGAAAGCACTCATAGCGAACTAAAGACAGATGTGGAAAGAAATTGCGCAAGCCAAGCTCGGCGACAAGGCCAGGTGAAGATCCAATACAAACACCGTCTTTCTTTTGTCCGTAAAGATAGGGAGCTTTACACAGCGGCTCAGAAAGCAGTAGAGCTAGGCTTGTAGCTCAAAATGACGCAGCAAGCATGCCAGAAGGAGCACATTGTTTTGCTTTCTTTTTTTTTTCGCTAGTGTGTGAAACATTTATTTCTAGCTTGCAAGAAAAATAAAAAGTACCTAATTCCAGTCAACATTCATTTTTTTTTCTGACTAGATGCTGTTGACAGTTCAAGAACTGCTCTGGTGACGCTTTCGTCTTCAAATGAGGTCATGAAATAACACAAAAAACTGAAGTAACTTATTCACGCAACCTTTTGTTTTGTTTGAGGAGTATATTATTACAAGAAGAACGATCTGGAAAATGACAGTCCTGTAGTATTTATTCGGCACGTTACACCTTTTTTTGTGTATGGACTACCTAATTACGACCAACTAGAAGTGCACTGCAGTACATCAACAACTCTACTACTATTTGCATGTCAAGTTTTGTATCGAATAAATGAAAACGCTGAGGCACCTATCCTTCCGTATCGACAAATGGTACCTTTACGTTCAGTCTTGTGGAATGATCAAACGAATTACATTACAGAACACGCTCATGCATGAGGCCGTGCCCCAGATCAATAGATAAGCATGACGGTGCAGTAAGATCATTCTCTTAAAGGGAACCTCTCTTTTAAAGGACGGGATAGCGGTCTCGCTCACGTTTACCTAGATTGAAGAGTGCCCACGGTGATCGGCTCGTAGGTCACGAGTTCGATACCGGCCGCGGTGGTCACATTTTGGTGTAGGCGTAATGCTAGAGGCCCGTGTACCGTACAACGTCAGTGCCCGTTCAAGAATACCAGATGGCGGAAACTTCGCGAGCCCCTCCGGTATACGGTGTCTCTCATAATCATACCGCTGTTTCGGGACGCGAAAGCCACGGATAAAAAATAATTGGTTTCTTTCTCGCTTTCCCTCCTTTCTACAGGCGCTATTTTCTCCTCACCATTTATTTGATCATAAAACGCGTGAACAGTGCCCAGCATTAGGTGTTGAGGTTATCATGATTCCGAGGTTTTTGGCTACAGGGTTCGTTAATACCGATTTAGCAATCCAGAACACGCAAAACGATGTTGAATTAGTCGGCAGAGCCCGATAGTCGAGTGGTATTGAGTAAATCAGACGCGCAGCGTCATGGCAAAGCAAGGTATAGGAGACAATTCGAGACCGATATTCTTCGCATAACGAACAATCGAGAGCCTATGTGTTCATGACACCACGCGAAGCGATTGCCGGCGTCACGAATTGTGCCGAAAAAAAAACTACGGGGGGGGGGGGAGTAACGTATACGTTATTTGTAATATCGATGGGTGTTTAGGGACCCTTCAATGAAAAGCGAGTGAAGAAAACCCTGTTTATTACACTCTCTATTGTGCACCGAATGCGCTGCTGCGGAGATTTTAACGAAGTGCGCTGGTGACTGCAACGTTGCTAGAAACAAAGGGGAACTTTCATTTACACAAAAAGAAAACGATTGCTACACCCCACCTGCCCTAAAAAAAGTGAGGCTAACTTATTGGTGGAGAAGTTTAGGAGGAGTCTAAACAAAGAAACAAGGAAATGAGAAGGTGGTCGACTCGAAGAGGAAGCAGTCGGGAAAAGGTTGAGCCAAACAAATGACTTCCGCTCTGCTCGGGTTTCATTTGTCAATGGTGACTGAAAATAAAAGTATGAAGTTCACACTGAAAAAGCAGAAAACAGTCAGAAAAGGTTAGAGTGGCATCCGACAACACTGAGACCATGAAAACGACCGTTCGTGACGAAAACACTGACTCAACAATTTTTCTAAGGGGCTGTTATTTATTTTATATCTTTGTTATGTGGTGCTCATGCGTTGCGTATCGCTGCGTGTTCTATTAGTGCTAGGGCAGATTTGGGAAGAAGAAAAACTAAAATAAAGAGGATACGAGAGTCAGCTAGTGTTGAAACAATAAAGATAGATCAGTCACTGTTTAACGATGAGCGAAGAAAGAGAGAGAGGGAAAGAAGATTTCAATAAAAAAGAAGCTGCTGGAGGATACGTAATCAAGGTACAGGTACTTGGCTCCCGAACAGTTCACGCTAGCGAAAATACTCCTGAAGCCGTAGAACAACAGGCAAAAAAAATAAGAAGCCAACAGCCACAAAATCAACCAATAAGGACAGCAAAGGGATCAGACAAAAAAAAAAAAAACTGAAAGCTGGCAGTAGGGAATGGAAGGAAGGACACCTCTGACAAAATATAGCAAAAGACAAAAACAGATGGTTAGGATGGAGGGAATAAATATAGAAAAACCAGCACCAGGGAAATGCCATGGTCAATACCCTTGACTTCCAGATGCTGCTTTTGTCGAACCCGAAAGGATAGCAAGCAAATCAAGAAAAGCGCACGAAAGGAATGCCAGACTGCGGAGATCTAGTAAACCTACTACTGGTACCAGCCCGTCTCTAGATGGTATGCTACGCTATATAGCACTTCACGTCCTTATTTTGTTGCATTATTGTTACTATTAGTTCTCGCATTCCTCGTGGTATACAGCCCCGAGCCTTCCACGCAAAACGCAAAGAGGGCCTCCGCAGCAGGCAACGGGCCAAAACCGAGCCAGGCTTGGCCAGGTCCTGGTGGCATCTGGGGGCGCGGTAATTGGCCGCGCTGTGTTAGTCGTCGTGGATGCGCGCTCGCTCTTTTTTACCTTCAGCGCAGCAAGCAAGGAAGTAAGCGACATGCACAGTCCAACACTTTTTTCGCCATCGTACATCAACGTTGCGTACATAGACGCTTCTTTTTTCGTTTACGTGGCAGAACGAGCGACCGCGGATATGACCATGGCCCGGTTGACAAATCAGTCGCAGCTGCGCGTTGAATTCAAGCGGTGGCTCAGACGGCGACGAAGACCTCGATGTTTTACCCACTAAGATTACCACAGGAAGGAGATCGAAAAAAAAATAGAGAGGCTGAGTCGCCCATTGTTAACTAACGTGCATCTTGCCAGAAAACAAACTTTTGCACACACCTACGGAAGGGCCGTGCGTAATGCGCGAGGATGTATCGGCACGGCTGGCGAGTTCTTGTGAAAGTGTGACAAAGCGAAATCCCCCTACCTCGACGAGGAATACTTGGGGCAGGTTGCATCATCATTACGTGGTGGGAGAAATGCGTGATTACGAGCTTCTCATCCGAAGTTGGCGCGATAACTCCGACTCCCCATGTGCTAAATGGTTCGTTGATTAATATATGAGATGTACGCTGACCCTCCGCGTTCAGCTTTTGTGATGAAATGAATACTCATTGGGGCAACTGCCATTCCGTTGCGTTAGCTGTTATGATATACTTGCAGAAACTAGTGCTCTGCAGAGACAAATGATGATGACGATTATGATGACTGCTCCTTTTTAGCATTAGCATCCACCCAATATAGGGAATAGGCCACGATCCAAATGTTGCATTAACAAAATCAAAACGCCAGTAGTAAATAAAGCAAAATCATGTGAGTGGACCTGTTGTGTACTTTTTCGTCCCCGTCTTTTCTAAAAACGGAGGTGAACAAATATGATCCTACTGAGAAACATGACACTTGATAAGCATGAAGGTATGTGATTTTGCTACTAAGTGTGAACTTGTTATTGTGAAAATGCAAAAAAATGGATAAAAAGTAGTACTGAAAATGGTTAGTTTCGGCATTCGCTTTGAATTGCCCGAAAATGTGTGAGTATTGAGTAGGCACATGAATGGTGTGGTGTGAATATGTGCAGTGAGGGCAACGTATGGCGACCTATACAGAGCACATGTTAGTCCGTACGATCCCCTTTACGCACATGTCTGTCAACCCCTACCGTCTGAGCCATAAATAGCAAATATGTTTCGACACACGGACAATGCGTTAACCCTTTAAATACAACCAGATGAATCTGTCGTCCCCGAATTAAGCACTGAAGCTGATGAGTGTTGAGAAGATGGCAGTGGATCTTATACGTTGTCATCAGAGCGATGTTTTCAAAGCTCTGAACAGAACTCGAAAAAAGACTAAATATATTTTAAACTTTCAAGGTTTAAATTCAACATAGCCTTCACCTTCATCATAATTAAAACCTTCTCTTTCCTTTCTTTATTACCCCTTATCTTACCTAACGCTGGGTAGCAGTTCAGAAAATTGAGTCAGGACTACGTCTCAGCTTTTCTCACATAATAAGCTTCTCTCTCTCTCTCTCTAATTCAACAGATCGTTTGTGGGTACAGCCAGAGACAGACGAAGACGGAATGGCACAGAAGGAACACAGGTGAGCACTGTAACCAGAAATACTCCCTTACCAAGTAGTCCAACGCTCAATACTATTCAATGTAGTTAATAGAGTTTGGGCTCACGAGACTGATTCTTTTTCGTGGTTTTTAAACTCGCGGAAAGCACACAACCCCGAATTGCAATCAATCGGGCAAAGTGGGCCCAGAAGTAGGTGAATTTCGCAAGGCGTTTCTCTGCGCACTATCTAGGGCTTTCTCGTTTTGAATTCTTTTGTGGGTTTATGAATAAAGCAGCAAAGACGGGGAATGAGTTCTCTGCGATTGGAAAAGACGGAACAGGAACCAGCGAGTTAAGGTTATTTTTCGGTATAGATATGTTCAGCATTGGTCATGGTGCTTCAGCCACGCTTATATGAGAAAACAATTCGTCTTAGAATACGCAACATGCTCGGAGGACCTTAGTAATTATTGATACATTGTTACTTACTACACGCTATTCCTTTTTATTTCATTGTTGTTTGAAAAGTTTTAGTCTTTTCTGCGGCTTTGGTGACTTCCAGAGCTCTGTATGTGGACCCCCTTCCCCCCCCCCTGCAAAGATATTGTTTTATATACCAATGTTTCGAACGAAACGCCAAGAGAGATTTGCTCCAACGAGGTACGCTTAAGCAAATGTTCGAGCAACGAGAGTAACCTGAGATAGTGCCATTTATACTCATAATATTAAATAAATGCGTGTCTGTCATTGAACACCAATGCAGGGACAGTCCATTGTTTGAGATGCGTGATTTACGAGCGATAAAGCACTGAACTGCACTTACTTCGTGTGTTCTCTTTGTCATTGCCTCATTTATTTTAGAAACATAAATTAGTTTGGTGGTACTTCGATTCGTTTGAATTTTCAGAATTGAAAATTTCATACACGCAATTTATCCTCGTTGAGAAAACGTATGGTATTAGCACGAAAAACAGATTGGGCCGTAAAACGCACGACACTAGAAACGTAGGGAAAATGCATTTCCTAGTTAGATACCCCTCTTTCACCTCCTTCAAACATTGAGTGTTTTTTCATTAGTGAGCACTATCTTGTATACCATTACATCTGAAAAGAATAAAGTCTTGAAAGAAGCAGTTTTATCTATTAATTCATTCCCCTAAAAGTCAACGGCCTTTCCTGGAGGACGATAACAACTCTGAAAAGATGTACGATTTTGCCGACTGCGTGTGCAGGAAGTGGTTGGAGGAATGTGCCGTTCTATTCAACGCTGATTTTAACTGTTGAAAATAAACAGCTGCTCGGGTATGTTGCAACATTCAAAATTAACCATAAAATAGACTGCGTTTATAAATAAAACGAGGAACCAAACTCGCGTCAGTGGTCACAGAAGTGCGACAGCGTAGCGTTTAAGCTGTTACAGTGGTTGAATGATAAAACACATCTTTTAAACTACGACACTAATAGCAATAAATCTCAACTTGCCCTCCATTTACTTCACAAACAACCGCTTCATGCACGCAAATACTAGCAATAATGTGACAGTTTAAGTAAGTGTTAGATCACCATACCCACATCATGTTTTTGGGGCATAAAACCCAAGATAATATAATTATTAATAATAATAATAATAATAATAATAATAATAATAATAATAATAATAATAATAATAATAATAATAATAATAATAATAATAATAATAATAATAATAATAATAATAATAATAATAATAATAATAATAATAATAATAATATTAAACTCTGACTGAAACTTTGTCAATGTGGGAAATAACGTCGTTCGCATAGAAACTGAAGCTGCACGAGCGATGCGCGGCAAGCAGTGGCTGATCCACTGCCTTCTAAAAAGGACGTTTTGTCGCTGCTGAATTCATCAAGTTAGGTAGTTGTAAGAGGCATCTTGTCTATGGCAGAAACAGCTTCTCGGTTCCAGATCACTTACGCTGTAAAGAGTTCAGTGTTTCGGCTCCTGCGATCGAATATAAATTTCCGGAAAAGTGTTCGTAACCAGTTAAGCCATAGCACATACGATAGAAAGAACAGAGATTTTGTTCTTAACTATAGTTTAGCCCTATACTGTACTAAATTAGTACAATATAGTTATAGCATATCAAGGCTGCGCGTTTCTTGTGATGCTACTTAATTTTTGGGTTTGCTTTGTGCTTGTTCTTGACATCTGATGTCACCATGATGTTTATTTTTTAAAATACTACTTGCTATTTGATGTACTTTCCCCATGCAATGACCCACATAGGTGGGTGACAGTACGTTCATATAATAATATCAGTATATTGTAATATGCTAGTATAGTGCAGTGTACTAGTATAATATATTACATGTAGACTAGTACATCCGAGACACATACAAACGGGAAAGTTGCTAATCAGGAACCACGAATTTCAGCCACATAGTCAGGTGAAAACAAGTAATGGCTGAAGAAGGAAACCAATCAACTTGGCGGCACTCACCGACATTCAACATTATAAAAAGTGCTCATAAGATTAATTCGTCATTCAGCACGCATATTTATGGAAGCGAGAGATTGCACGTAATAAAAAAAGCAAATTTTTGGAGCAGTTTACATATGTATACTCAAGCCGGTTAGATTGCATGGGTAACGGGGATTTATAACTGATTGAAACTCGTTAAACGTATTTTTTCGTCCACAGAAAAAAACAAAAAAAAAACAACCCAACGCATGAAGATAAAAGGAACCGGATTTGAGAGCACTAAAATATATAGAGAAAAATTATTTTTAGTGATTTGACACGTCCATCTGACGGGACTTCTTAAACTGCAAATATATGAAAATTTTTGCTCTTCCCTCATCTTCTATTCGAAAAAGCACCCGATCCACCGAGCGACCTGTGCCGATTTAATCAAAACGTCAGCTCTCGACGAGTAATGTTGGATGTTCGCGAAGCAGCGAGGAAAGAAAATATTGCTATCCTTTATGGAAGCTATGTCGCTTTCTTTTTTTTCTCTCTCTCTTCGCCCTTATTTTTTAGTGCTGGATGTATGTCACTGAATAACGCCCTGGCAATCAGCTTATTTCGAAGCAAAGTACTCTCGCGATGCGGCTGTAGCGATTTCATCGAGGTGAGATGGCTCCAAGATTCTTAGTTTGACATCCCATTAAGCCCGCGATGATTGCTTTTATACTTGTGTAACACTTAAACAAAGACACAAGAGTGGGACAAAATTATTATTAAGGGACGCAGAAAAAGAAGTGCGTTACATATGAGTCGTGATTCGTAGCACGTTTGATTTTTAAACGAAAAATAAAGTTCGTGGTACCTTCAGACCTCGTTTTTTTCTTTTTTTGCAGTTTATCTTACGACTTTCGCGAAACACCCAAAACGTTCCTGAGACGCATATTTTATCGTATAAGAACTCTGATAAGACTAAGTGGAGGCGTTCGATATTATACAGACCTAGTGAAAACATAACTGTACTTGAAACTTTAAGCTATGCACACCACCAGAACAAGGAAACTCAAACAAAATACAAAGTAGAATGAATTTGGCGAAAGAGACCTCGAGAACACCACAACTCACTCACTTGCTCACTCACTCACTCTCTCACTCACTCACTCACGTCAAAGTTTTCGCAGACTATGTGCCCCAACCCTTGTTTACTTACAATCACGGTCAAGAACCTTAGAATGACGGCGCGAACATCTTCGCTCCCTTTCTGCACTTTCATCATCCAGTAGCCATGTGAAGTTTAAAACTGATCCTGCAATCGATGTCTCCAGCTATGCGAACATAGAAGAGTATTCCAAGAATGATGGTTTCGGACGACCTATACAATCTTGTGCCAATGAAAAGGGGCTAAATGATGTAATGAGTAATGTACATTGAATAATAATAAATTATTCTTAATGTTACGCAATGACAATAAAGCAAGATCAAACAAAACATGTCTAACGGCCCCGAGAAACAAAGGAATGTTGTTGAACAGCAAACTGAATTAGCTGCTTCCATTCATTTACATTTATCTCTTCGCTTTTATTGAGTAATCACGTTAATTATGCTACATTAAGAAAGAAGTTCCAAGAGGCAATGGCAGCGGCACGATTCCTCCCATGAAATTGATGAAATAAGGTAGGGTGGAGGCTCATAAGTAACTCGTAAATGTCTAGGGAATCGAGGTGGCTGAAGAATTTTGCACGAGAGTTGCCGGGAATATTATAAACGAGAGCATTGACGCCGTGATCGTTCCTGAGACGCGCCCCGCCGCGGTGGTCTAGTGGCTAAGGTACTCGGCTGCTGACCCGCAGGGCGCGGGTTCGAATCCCGGCTGCGGCGGCTGCATTTCCGATGGAGGCGGAAATGTTGTAGGCCCGTGTGCTCAGATTTGGGTGCACGTTAAAGAACCCCAGGTGGTCTAAATTTCTGGCGCCCTCCACTACGGCGTCTCTCATAATCATATAGTGGTTTTGGGACGTTAAACCCCACATATCAATCAATCGTTCCTGAGACGCGATTACCAGAAATGGACACTCCGTTCACCATGGAAGAACTGGAAGGTGCGTTAGTCGCTTCTAAGCGCATGTCATCGCCAGGTCCTGATGGTATTACTTATAGTGCGTTGGGACACCTTGGACAAAAAGCTAGAAAAGAACTTTTAACATGCTTCAACAACTCCTGGCTCAGCGGCAGTGTTCCCCGAGAATGGAAAATAAGTCGATTAATACCACTTTTGAAATCGGGAAAATCACCATTAGACTTGACAGCGTATCGCCCTATTGCCCTCGCAAGCTGCCTCGGAAAAGTGATGGAAAGAATGGTTCTATTTCGTCTCGAGTGGTGCTTGGAACGATACACCAAATACCCTTCTTGCATGGCAGGTTTTCGTCGGGGCCGCTCCTCCATTGACTGTGTCATTGATTTATCGACATTTGTTCAACAAGAAAAAAGTCGCAAGCGCATATCAGTGGCACTCTTTCTTGACGTGAAGGGTGCATATGATAATGTAGCTCACGATTCCATCCTCACTTCTCTCGCAGCAATGGGCATTGGTGGACGAATGTTTCAATGGATAAAAGACTATATAACTGGCAGGGGTTTCTTTGTGCAAACAGATGAGGGTAAAACTGCTGAACATTACACCTACTGCGGAGTACCTCAGGGAGGTGTTTTAAGCCCCACATTGTTCAATGTGGCCCTGATTGGTCTGGTGAAGGTTCTGCCAAAGTCGGTGTGCCTATCCATATACGCCGATGATATTTGCCTCTGGAGTGCTGCAGTTACTCGCCCTCAGGTGCGTGCACGAATACAGCGGGCAGCAACCCTCACAACAGCCTACCTTCAGAAACAAGGCCTAAATATATCAACTGTGAAGTGCGTGTTGATGGCGTTTACACGCAAATCAATGACGCCATACCCTGTTTACATCAATGGGCAGAGTGTCAAATATGCACGAACGCATCGTTTCCTGGGCATAATTATCGACAGAAGTCTTTCATGGAGCCCACATTGTGCGTACTTGAAGAAGAGACTGCTATCTATTGTGCATATCATGAAAATCTTGTGCGGTAAAGCATGGGGAACTTCTGTGGCCTCCATGCTACAGCTGTACAGGGCCCTATTTCTGGGTCTATTGCGCTACAGCTTGCCGGTGCTGACTAACACTTGCAAATCGAATACTCATTTATTGAAGAGTTTGCAGGGTCAGGCACTGCGTATCTGCCTAGGACTGCCCCGATGCGCTTCTACTTATGCCACAATCATGCTTGCCAAAGACCATCCGGTCAGGACATATATAGTTGTGGATTGCCTCAGAGCGCACATTCGACATGCTAGCCGTGTCCCCGACCACCACTTGGCCCTTCTACCTTCCGGAAGACCACGTGCTACGTTTTCAGACGTCATAGCCAAGCACCTAAACAGCATTCCATCAGGATATACGCCAGCTGCGAGAACGGCATGCCCTTTGTTGTGCCTCGACCAGCCGCAAGTACGTCTAGAAATTCCGGGAATCAAAAAGAAAAGCAGTCACTCCAGAGTAGCATTGAAGCAAGCAACACTGCTATTATTACATGAGTTGTACTTAGACCGAACGCAGATATACACCGATGGGTCCGTCTCATCCAGCAGCTCACAGGTGCCGCTGTAATTCCGGCTGCAGAAATGACAATCAAGTTTAAGTTGTCGCATATGACTACATCTACGGCATCAGAGCTTGCTGCTATAAGGGCTGCTTTACAATATCTCGTTCAAGAACGTCCAGGAAAATGGGTCATATTCTGTGATTCGAAGGCAGCGCTTCAGAGTTTGCAGTCTACCATGCGTAGGAGGAGCCATGACCAACTGGTAGAAGAAATAAGACATTGCCATCATGAAGCTCTAGCACGAGGGCATGATATTATATATCAATGGCTGCCTGGACATATCGGTATTACCGGAAATCAATTAGCCGATGATGCAGCCCGCTCAGCCCATGAAGAAACCCGTGTAGTCTTAATTCCTCTATCAAGGAATGATGCAGCAAGACTACTTTACCTGCTGGCTCGAGATCTCACACGCACGTTCTGGTCGTCTACCACCTTCCAAAGGTGTCAATTTTATGAACTCGATCCTTCGCTCAAGCTAAAGCTACCATCACACCTTTCCCGCTCCGATGCGACACTGTTATGCCGCCTTTGGTTGGGTGTTGCATTCACAAAGGCGTACTCCTTTCGCATTGGTATGACAGACACTCCTACATGTGACTACTGCGGAGATGAAGAGACCATCGAACACGTCCTGTGCAGCTGCGCTTGCTACGACACACAGCGATGCCAGCTACGGATGGTTTTGAATCGACTTGACCCCGGACCATTTTGTGTGCAGAAGATACTAGGACCTTGGGCATCTGCCTCAGTTGCGCAGAAAGCAACTAAAGCACTGCTACTTTACCTTAAGTCAACAAACCTGAGCGACCGCCTGTGAACTGTGTGTGCTCCCTGAGTGTGCTCGTGATTGTGTGTACCTTCTCATCTTTCTGCAACCTCTTTTCTCCCCTTTATACCCTCCCCAGTGCAGGGTAGCAAACCGGATGTGCGTCTGGTTAACCTCCCTGCCTTTCCTTGCATCTTTATCTCTCTCTCTCTCTCTCTAGGGAATCGAGAGTGCTGACAAAACTCGCAATGGCAGCTGCACACACTCCATTGCACAAAGGCGGGCAAGTGCATGATTCAAAATGAATCTCCGCCGCCGTGCGCCAACAGAGTGCCCGATTGAAGCAATACAAGCGCACAGAAAATGTCGCAAGATCTCCCCGA
The DNA here is from genome assembly GCA_013436015.1 of Rhipicephalus annulatus. NCBI lineage: Eukaryota > Metazoa > Arthropoda > Arachnida > Ixodida > Ixodidae > Rhipicephalus > Rhipicephalus annulatus. Next base: position 318,544 of record WOVY01002860.1, on the reverse strand, counting down.
GTGACAAAGTCAGGATGAATTCTTCGGTGAGGTGTTTACTGCAGAGGAGCGAAGTCGGGAAAAGGAAGGAAAGAGGAAAAAAAGGAAATGAAGAAAAAGAGGAAGAGAGACTGATGGCCGTGAGCGCCCGTCTTTTTGCTCCACTTACCTGCCTTCTTTTTTTCTAACTTTGCGCTACTGCAATATGTTGAGTCAGCCAAATACTGTCGCCGCCAGTTTCCCCTCGGTGTGGTGACGAGGGTTCCTCGCAGGTCCCGTCTCGCTCCACGAAGTACATTTCGGGAGCGCCAGCTGGCAGCTTCCCTTAGCAATCACCACGAAGAGCGTTCGCATTCAATTATTTCTGCATCAGGGCGGGCAAAGTTGTTCGTAGTGCGCGAGGCTTAGGTTCGTAATCTTTACCGCGCCTGCCGAGCTTCCCGACGAAGAGAGGATTATAAAACCGGTCCGCTGGCTTTGCCAACCAAAGCACGAAGTACCGCTACCAATCATGCACTGTACCATCCGCGTGTGGAATTCGTTTGCCTGGAAGGGTTTGTACGTTGAATCATCGGACGAAAAAAAGAAAAAGAAACGAGGCTAGCGGAAGCCCACGCATTATGTAGACTCCGCTTAATGATTTCAGTTCGGATGGGCCACGCTGTTATGTTGGGAACGCGCAATTATTCTCATATAAGGACGACGCCGCCACTTAATGCACATTCCGCATGCACTCTACAACCAGCTGTAACGCGCACTGAAGTTATGACAGAGAATATAGGTCTGCCATTCGGGCTATGATTAATAATAATAATAATTTGTGGTGAACTGCTGAGTGTTGCTATGTACCAAGTTATGAGTAATTCCGTAAACTGCGGATAGAAATTGGACACTGGTGTGTGGGTCTGAGCATTTCCTTGCTAATTGAACTCCTACAAGCGAGCAGTTTGTTTCCATTGTACTTTCTTTATTTCTTGAGTTGGCTAGATGTTTATTTATTCGCTTGTTAATTTTTAACAGCGGAATTTTTTAAACCTCAGTAAAAATGCTGGTGTGCGTAGAAAACCACAGGTCGGTTTGGTGCCACAGGAATCGGCTACCGAGTACAGCAGGTGCAAGAGTCAAACGAAAACTCTGTTCAATCAAGCACAGCTCGTTAAACACGTGAAAGAGAAAATAGATACAGGAAACGTTAGAAAGGAAGACACAGCGATAAAATAGAAAGAAGTAAAGGGAACAAAACCATAAAAAGACAGACAGACAGAGAAAGAGATTGAAAGAGGAATAAAGAAAGACACGGCGAAAAGGTAGAAAAAGCACAGAAAAACAGAAAGAGAAATAAAGATAACAAGTAAAAATAAACAAACAGGCACAGAGAGAAATAAATAAAGAGAAAGCAGCACATACAAAATACAAATGGAAGAAACACAGTGAATGAGAAAGAAACAAAATAAGCAAAAAGTCATGGTTTCACTGCGAGGGTGAAGCAACGAATGCGATAGAAACAAATTATCTTATAAAAAGTGAGGCTGGCAGCTAAATTTTGGACCCGATCTAGTGCAACTCTTCAAAACGCTGATGTAAGAGAATACTGCTGCTCCAGTGACTTTTCGCACAGTCTATTTGGGTTGAGAGCGCAGCACGTGGAAAGGTACATGAGCCACCGCCCTGAAAACTACTGAGATAGCGAGGTAGCACACTCGCCAGTGATGTCGACCACTCTCGATTAGATTTGTGGGGTTTAACGTCCCAAAACCACCATATGATTATGAGAGACGCCGTAGTGGAGGGCTCCGGAAATTTTGACCACCTGGGGTTCTTTAACGTGCACCCAAATCTGAGTACACAGTCGACCACTCTCGTAGAGCCAAAACTTACAATTGGAGCTCAGAGAACCATCCCACCCCCTCCCGTCTTTCCATGCTCATTAAAGACGGGTGGGGCCTTTACTTTATGAATAAGCAACTGACGGCCGGTTTAACAGGTGTGAGGGGGATCTTATCGCGAGAACCCTTCAAAAGACGTACATGGGCACGCTCGTTTGATCTCTGCTTTAGCAGCGTTCGTCACCCCACTTGCACGCTATTACCCGCGGGGGATCATATAGAGCTTACGATGCGACGGTGGCTCTTATCGATTTGAACTTTCTACGGACATGACGGCGACGGTGACAGCGACGGCGAAAACCAGTTGATGCTGTGCATATACTCATCATCGCAATAAAATCAAGGGATACAAGGAAGGCCCCAAAGCGCCGCTCTTCTTTCAGCCTTGACATCACTAGTGTGAATTTGCCACAAGTTTTCTAATCTGTCGGTCGGTCTCTCTGTGTCGGTCGGTCTGTCTGTCAGTATCTATCTATCTATCTATCTATCTATCTATCTATCTATCTATCTATCTATCTATCTATCTATCTATCGAGCTATCTATCTATCTATCTATCTATCTATCTATCTATCTATCTATCTATCTATCTATCTAGCTAGCTAGCTAGCTATCTATCTATCCTATCTATCTATCTATCTATCTATCTATCTATCTATCTATCTATCTATCTATCTAGCTATCTATCTATCTATCTATCTATCTATCTATCTATCTATCTATCTATCTATCTATCTATCTATCTATCTATCTATCTATCTATCTATCTCTTCAAACGCATGAGTGTTTGCATATTGGAGAGGCATCCGCCCAAGTACTCAACCCCGTCACTCGCTGCGGCTATAAAGAGCGTCATCTACGCATTACTATTCGCCAAGTTCATTCGGTATGGCACAATGAGCTTACGCAGTTACAAAACGGCCAGGATAACCATGGTTTTTTTTTTTACGAATAGACTTTTCATCACTGCACGTGTTGTTTTCGATGCGGTAAATGCACCCACAACTTGCACAAAAGAAAAATAAAACAAAAGAGGCTTGAGCGAATCGATATGTTCCTCTTCCAATCGCAAACAAGGTGCTGAAAGTCGGCGTGAAGCGCGTAAATAGGGCTTTCTGTTCTGACTGACGTTCATGATTTATCTTGCGAAAGGGGCCACATGACGAACTGGTCGTTGCAACTGTCGATACAGAGAAAGAAAAAAAAGGAGAAAAGAGACAGAAAAGAAGTAAATAACAAGTAAAGAAAAAACACAGGGTTCGTGATTCCTATGACCTGTATGGTCATTTACTATGACAACATCTGTCATAGTGTAAGCAGAAACAAAACAATGCGCTGGAACCTGATACTGTTGCAGATGGCTTTTTTTTTTGCCAGCCAGTTGTAATGTAGGTTTCTTTTATTTGCATTTACAGCCGTACTGCGGCTACCATAAACAGCTGCTTCATTAAAAGCCTCGTGCTTTCCAGAAACGTTTGAGCGCTGCTCGTGTTAGCGACAACACTTATAAATTCTCACATAAAAACAGCACTGGAAAACAGGACACAAGAAAAAGGAGACAGACAGCAGCACTGACTTAGGACATGATTCATTTGCTGGAACCGCGCAGTAAATACTTGAGTAGTGGCTGACAAATATGTGAGGAACGGTAAAAAAAAACAGAATTCACCCAAGACCACGTAATTATCGTGACATTGCGCCATGAACATCAAGTGTGCCAGCGTCCCAAAGAAAATCTATTTGTTTTTGTGATAGCTCAATCGAAGGTCTGCTGACACGTGTACACGTATGCCCAGTCTTGCCATTTCTGCGGCCTCATAAATTTCGCGTATCATTCGATCCCGATGACGCTTAAGGACCGCACACTGCTGAAAGTTGGGGCAACAGCTGCCGTCTCGGCAATGAATGCCGAGGTGGACAGATACTGTAGAGACATTGTGAGCGTGCTTTTTCAGCCGCTCATTGAAATACTGGCCAGTTGCCGAAGGACAAGGGTCACCACGGTCACCACCCCTTCAATGCATGGAACGAACTTGTTCCGGTGCTTGATTTGGCAGGCTCGCACTCCCGTGAAACCAGGATTCACGGCCTTGCATATCTTAGCAAGTTTTTCTGGAGCTGAAAAGAAAAAAAAAATGAGTCTACGTCGCACCTGCTGGCCGAGTGAGACTGCGAGTGACGCCGTGGATATAGGGATTAACGACAAAGTTTCGTTTGTAACCTCCCTTTGAACGGGTTCAAGCATTAGGCTGTGGGCTCATCCTGACTTATCTGAGCAGAGACTCAGCAACGACGGTCAGAAAAAGCATCCCCGGTTTAATGAGGCGTTCGGTTTGTTGATTAAAGCTGAACCGAATCATGTGATGGCAAGACTTTCGTAGTTCATGTGTTTAGCGCACTTCACTACATTTGAGTGTGCCGATCCAAAAGGAAGGATTGAATTGTTTGTACGTGGTTCATATGGCCAACACTCGTGGGAAGGACGTAACGTTAGCATCATGTTTATAGAACCTACACTCTGTCCGGCACTACATTGGTTATAACAAGCGGAGAAAGGCACTTACTAAATATTTCTAAAATACTAGTCAAATGGGCAGCAGCCGACAAGATTTTAGCTTTAAACAACACGAGAATATTGTCGACACAGCGGAGCACTTTCTAAACATTTGTGGATTCTAAGCAATTCTCAATGGCGCGAATATGGCTGGATAAAAATAAACCACATGAAATTGGTACAAGGCATGATTCAATGCACACCCCTTGACGTCTCAAATAAATACGATCATACCACTCTGCAAATGTTGGTCGAGCAGCTCCATAAAACCTTCAACAGATATGCCTAAAGCATTCTTTTAAGTGACAACGCCAAAACTGTCCCGCCAGCTAAAAAAAAAAGTGACCAGCAGGTGTGACGTAGACTTGGTTTTTTTCAGCTCCAGAAAAGCTGGCTGGAATGTGGAAGGCCGTTAATCCTTGTTCCAGGGGAGTGCGAGCCTGCAAAAGCAAGCACCATAACAAGTTCGTTCCATGCATTGAAGGGGTGGCGTACTCTCTACCCCTGTCCTACACCAAGAGGTATACATCGGCCACACTGGCCGGTGTTCATATATGATCGGCTGAAAGAGCACGCTCACAATATACAGTATCGGGCCACCTCGACATTCATTGCCGAGACTGCGGCTGTTCCTTCGACTTTCATCAGTGTCCTTAAGCGTCATCGGGATCAGACGACACGCGAAATTTATGGGGCCGCAGAAATGGCAAAACTGCGGCGATGTAGGTGTCAGGAGACCTTCGATTGCGCTATCATAAAAAGAAATAGATTTTCTTTAGAACGCTGGTACACGTGATGTTCGTGGCGCGATGTCATGATAATTACGTGGTCATAGGTGAATTCTGTTTTGTTTGTTTTATTGTTCCTCAAATATTTGTCAGATACCGCTAAAGTTTATATTACGCGGTTCCAGCAAATAAATGTTGTAAGTCAGTGCCGCTGTCTGTCTCTTTTTTTTGTCCCCCGCTTCTGCCTCTCCTTTTATGTGAATAATGTCGTACCAACTTGCCTGAGCCACCATTTCAGCTTTTAGTTTATCCGTTCTGCCACTAATAATTCGGATTACCTCGTCTCCATGACATACACCGCAGCGTGAACTCATTATTGTTCGTAGGAATTAAACTACAGTTGTGAACTCCGAGCAAGAAATAGGCGCCTTATAAGCCGTATTCAGATAGGTATGCTGGCGACTACCGCAAGTTTGAGCTTTCTCTCAATGTAAACAGCCCGACTGCAACCTTGGCCTATACTGACCACTCAGCAGAATAAACAATAAACAACGCGCATGTTTATTATCTGTTATTGACATAGCTATATATCGATAAAGCGCAGGCTCTCGTCTTTACCGAAGCAATATTAAGCCAAGAGTACGGTCGTTCTGGCGATAACGTCTGTTTGTGCCTAAATGTCGAGAGAACGTCTATATTTGCATCGGTTTCCATGGCAAAATATCGCTCAAAACACTACGAGCGTTTTTAATACGAGATGTGTTTGTCGATAACAGGGCAAATAGCAATTCGTGGATGACGCACGTTATTGCCACAGCGGGTGACGGGGTTGAAGACTTGCGCGGATGCCTCTGCGACATACAAACAATTGTGCGCTTGATATCGATAGGGCGTCAACCACGGCGGCTTGGCATGATAATGAATTTTCCAACTGGCTACTGAAGCAATCATCAAAGATACGCGAATAACCTGCACAAAATGCAGACTCATTGCTTTATTTACACAAAACAGAAGAAAAGTTGAGTTAGTTGGAATATGTTACGTTGCCTCTCCCCCCTTCATTTATCATTCATTAGTGCCAACATAATTTTAATAATTGAGCCAGCCGTCAAAAAAAAGTTAATAGGTCGGCGAATCACGAGAACGTCGTCACACCGTGTATCGCGGACAGAGTGCTTTGCGTTCGCCTACTGTGCACGAAAGAGAGAGAGAGAGAGTAACAAATGTTGGGCATTTGGAAAGCGGCAAACACCTGCAACTTTCAAAGAGATTAGCAGTGCCCATCGTGTCGCTTCTTATGGAAGGGTGTTGTAGATTTTTTTCTAGGGAACGAGAACAGCCGTATATCAACGTAATGAGGCTTACTCGTTTTTAATGGCCAAAGTGTTTGTCTAATTGAAGGGAACTTATATGCGAGACTTGGAAAGTATAGACTTAAAAGGCGGATCTTTTGAAATTATGAATTCATTGTAGTTATTTAATAAAAATAATATCAAAATTGGGGGACCCCCAAGATTGAGAAGGTTAAATTGTCGATACTATACCGTAATCGATCAAATTGAAAGTGGATTGTGTCAACGAAGCTTACGCATACGGCGGCATTCTGTGTAATGGGTAGCATGCTTGAAATCACGAGAAATGATACATGTGAAATCTTTACGCACTTGCTATGTACCCTCTTCGTGGTCTTAAGGGAATAGCTGTCAAGACTGGGTGAGTCCTTCGCAGGCACGGCGCTTCTCCGGCGGCTAAGAGCAAGAAGTGGCTCACATTTCAACGCGACACTATGGACTCTATCGTGAACAACCGACGCTGTTGTACCGCATAAGAACCGGCTCCGCACACACCCCGGCCTGGTCATTCAAGACTGGGAGATACGCTTCCCCGTTCTGTGCCTTCTGTGGTTGATTGATATGTGCGTTTTAACGTCCCAAAACCACTATACGATTATGAGAGACGCCGTAGTAGAGGTCTCCGGAAATTTAGACCACCTGGGGTTCTTTAACGTGCACCCAAATCTGAGTACACGGGCCTACAACATTGTGCCTTCTGTGGTGACATCGGGGCTATTGAACATTTCATTTGGCTTTGCCCACAGTTTGATGTGCAAAGAGCAGCGATGATCCGCACCTTGCGAAAAGGCTGTCATAGGCACCGGGCAGTTGATGACGTCATCTTTCCTGAAGGAACCCGCGGCAACTAGGAGGAACGTGCAACGAATTTTGTTGGTCTTCCTGCGAGACACTGGGCTGTCTGACACGTGGTGACATTTTCCAAATTCAGGAGATGCTCAGGTGGAACAATTGCCGGCCATGCAGGCCAGGCTAACCCCCCCTGCTGCAACACCACCACCACCACCTTAGGGGAATAGGCAAGAGTTGAACGCCAGTCGCCTCACCATTCCACACAAAACAAGAAATTCGAGAAATGACAGAAAGCAGCCATGTTACATTACGTAGGTTCACAATACGCAGGTTCACACGTAGCTTCGCGCGTTCACAATGAAAACAGGTTCATAATGAAGCACAATAGGTGTGGTACATAGCCACGGGAACAAGAAGCGTTAAAGAATTTCAAGCATCTCACACACATCCAAATTAATGCCGAATACTAATGGTTAATAAGTGGCGAGAAATGCTAGGCAGTAACGACATTCATGGTGACGTCTACGTACGCGCTAACATCTATGAGGAGTGCGCATCCAGCCCTTTTGTTTCGCATTACTCGAATCAGCCATTCCGTTCTGTACCATGTTGTGCACCGTTGTACACACCGGAATACACACAAAGAGTGATTAGCAAGAGATAAAAAAGCGCGCCATTTTGTCACGAGAGCAAATCAATTAATATTGAGCGGGCTTTTCTGAGCGCTGCTGAACAAAGTCCATGCTTTGTGATTTCGCGAAGTTACGTCGGAAGCGGCGTTATTCCTGGCTGAACGGGACAGCTGTTGTCATTCTCCACTCCGCGAAACCATCTCCGAATTCATGCAATGGTAAACGCCTCCGTGCGAATTGAAATACAATGTTAACCAGCTGGAGCAATGCCTGAATAGTTCAGTAATATTGCTTACACGTGTGAGCAGATTTGAATAAAACATTGTAATCTTATACCGAAACGGACACCCATAGTTTTTTTTTTACAGACAACTGTAATAAAACGCACGTTCCGTTGCATAAGGCTCCTTCTTTCACCTTACCGAAATTTGTACGAAGTCACATGCAAATTAAACTGCCAAGACTTTATAAAATGAAATTTTATGGAAATTCTTGCTTTCAAGTTTACAAAAGAGCACTAAATGCGCTGTAAAACAATGTGCAGCGTAACATAATGAACTAGTTTACCAGTAGCGATCAGTTATATTTAATGAAATAACATAACAAACACCACAAATTGAATGTACTCAGTTTCACTAAAATACGAAGCGACAGCTTTCGTTGAAACAGGAATGTCTTACGCAATGAGAAAGCTTAATGTAGTTTAGGAACGTGATACATTAGGCTACTCACGTTCTTTTTTTTCGTAGTGTCGGTTGCAGTAGTTGCGGTACACCCCCCCCCCCCCCCACCAGAAAAAAATGGTATACTTGAACGGCGGAAAAAGTTTCGGCAGTCATGATTCATTTTCACGAGCATTCTAATTATGGTATAGTGAATGCATCATTTTCCTGCGGATCAAGACTAAGTGGTCTAGCTGGGATATAAAAGTATCAGCAAACGTTTTTGACTGAGCTGTTCAGTCCCGCATCTGACTGCACCGCACGCAAGTGTGCACATTTAGCCCATACGAGCGCTTTTTAAGCATACTGAGTGAAAGACGATTTTAGTTACCTTTAACAGGCGCTTTGATCACTCTCAGAGCAGCGTCCACTTCTTCAAATTTGGCATTGGGCGAAAGCGTGATTACCCGGCGCACAACAAGACCGGAGGGCCGTAGCTTGGCTTCCAGCTCGTTGGCCAGAGCGAGCCATGGCTGCTGTTCGCACACCACCAACACCGCGTACTTGACACGGAGGTCGTTGAGACACGAGGCCACGGCGAAGGCAGCCAAAGCCACATTGGGCGACACGTGGCCGAAAAATACGGACGACGTCTTGTCACCGAGCGCAGTGCCACCACCGGTGTGACCGTGGCAGTTCCACACGGCCAGTGGCTTGCGGTGCACCTGCGCCAGCAATTCGCCGGCCGCACACACTTCTTCGTCCAAGCCACCGACGACTCCCGCGACTCGAGGATCCTCCATTGCTTCAATTAGGGGCAGCAGACCACCAGTGCCACAGACGTTTGTCGCGTTGTGCACCGTCAGCGTAAGGTTGGACTCGGCGAGGTACGCTGCCAGCTGCGTGTGGTTTGAGACCAGCGTATCGGTGGCGAACCGCAGCGTGCTGGCGTTGATCGTGCGGCACCGGTCTTGGTGAGGCAGCAAGACTATCTGCCGTGCGCCTCGCTGATCTCGAACGGTGGCTGTCACGCGACTGAGGAGCGCGCCGCACACCATGCAGGCGACCAGCATGCGAACCGGCGACGGCATCTCACGCAGCCGTCAGCAGCTGATGACGACTTGTCGCGGCACCGCTGCCGCACTTGTCGTGGTTCGAGTAGTAGCTGCTGTTGCCGCCGCCGCAGCAACAGCTGCTGACGTTGCGCATCGTGGACCGGACGATCAGCGGACGCGGCACGACGGCCCTCCGCGATCGCCGCCGCAGTGTAACGGGGCGTCTTTTTGAATTTCCCTCCTCGCGAGTGTCACGGTGGTGACGGGGCACTTAACGGCGGCGGCAGTACCGCGGTCGTCATCGCCGCGGCGGAGAGCACGAGCCATCCCCGCTCCGGCGACTTCCCCGCCGCTTCCCGGCGGAAGGCATCACGTGCCGGATCGCCGGTGATGTGCCTCGGGCCGTGCGCCGTGTCGGGACACCACGGCGGAGAGTGCGCGGGCCGAGCGCTGGTCGTCGCGATGCTTGCGCCGCCCGCGTGGCTGGTGGTCGTCGATCGAACTGCGCCGCGGGGGAAAGCGCGTGAAAGCGTGATTCGAGCGGTAAGATAGGTCAACGTCATTCGTTGAGCGGTCCTACTGTGGACTGCCCTTCAGATGCGTGTTTTGCGGGCATGTGCCACGTTGTTGTCGTTCTTGATTCGCTTTTGATTTGGCGATTTCCTTCGAGCAGTGTGTCAAACGTAGATAGGCACGGGAGTCAGAAAATAATACAGTTATTCGAAGGAATACAAGATAGAGTGGTGATAAGAGGCTTGGTGGACAGACACTGCGGCTATATTTCTTCAGGCTTTATTTCTTCCCTACGGTAATTCTTTCATCGGCTACGACAAATTGATACAGTGAACAACACAACAATAAAAAAAATGGCCGATCCCATGTACAGTGGGATTCGACAATATGCGAGGCGCGAATAAGGCAGATGGATTTGTCACTTTAAAATCAGCACAGCGGTACAAGGTGAACGGACGTACTACACAGTAAACAAAAGTAGACATGTTATGCGCACTCACGTATCTAGATAAGATACAAGTATGTAGTTTATCGTCGCGTACGACGACGCCACTAACGTTTGCAATACCAGCACCAGCACTGGTGGGCGTGTAAATTATGCCTTACATAATTTACATGTCGTGATTACCATGTTCGCACCTGGTATTTGTGTTCGTCGTCTATTCACGCGATGTAATACCAAATTTGGTATATGTGAAGCTAGTGAAACGGCCACGAGCGCGCTGCTAGCGTAACATGTAGTCATGTTTTACATGACACGCATGCCATGATTATGATGTTTGGACGTGTCATTTACGTTTGTCGTCTATTCACGTCACGTAATACCAAATTTGGCATATCTGAAGCTAGAGAAACGGCCCTGAGCGTGCTATGAGCGTAGCATGTGGTCATATTTAACATGACACGCATATTAGGATTATCATGTTTCGACGTGTAATTTACATTCGCGTCCGTTCGCGTCACGCAACACCGATTTTGGTGTATGTTAAGCTAGCAAAATGGCCGTGAACGCATCAAGAGCGTAACATGTAGTGATGTTCTCACATCACACGCAACTCATAATTATCATGTTTGTACCAGTCTACTACATTCATCTACTCTCGTGACCTAATACTAAAGTTGGTATATGTAAAGCTAGCGAAACGGTCACGAGCGCATCATGAGTGTGGCAAGTAGTCATGTTGTCACATGACACGCATCTCATGATTATCATGTTTTTGCCAGCCACAAACCTTCGTGATCCACCCACACACCGTAATACCAAATTTGATATATGTGATGCTAGCGAAATGGCCGCGAGTGCATAATGAGCGTGGCATGTAGTTATGTTGTTACATGACACGCATTTCACGATTTTCACCTTAGAGCCTGCCACTTATGTTCGCAATGCTGTCATATAACAGCGCATCAGTTTTGAAATATGTCATGTGATTGAAGCCACCGCAAGAGCAGCAAGATCATGACGTGTAAATATTGACATTCATGACCATGATTTTCATGATATGATTATTCACTTATGCTCGTCATACAGCCATGTTATGTGATACCAATTTTGGTGCAGATCCCATCATAGAAAAAGTCTGGAGAGCTAAATGTCGTAGGTGAATAGATAGATAGATAGATAGACAGATAAATAGATAGATAGATAGATAGATAGATAGACAGACAGACAGACAGATAGATAGATAGATGGATAGATAGATAGATAGATAGATAGATAGATAGATAATTAGATAGATATGGTAAAAGTTGTTGAGGTTCGGTAAGAAATACTTAACATTTAAAACAAATATAATACGTGTGTCGTACGTTATTACGAGCGTTCGAGCCAAATGATTTCCTACATGCGATTGCTCAGTTCTGCTTAAGGCACAATTAGAAATCAAGGAGGGGGTTAAGGGGACTGATGTTGGCTGAAGCTATATAGTCACTATAGATGGGAGAAAAAAAGAGTGGTAACGCACTTCGTTTGGTGTGACAAAACACGCGAAGTTTGTAGGCTACGTCTAATAACGCACTGACGTTTTAGGAGTGTCAAACGCGAAGTCGGTCTTCTTATTTGGCTAACGCCATACAAACAGATACACTGTTTGCGGGAGTAAATATTTACCAGCAAATGCTTTCAGCAAAACTTCTGTTAGGAAATTTGCAGCACGCGGGCCACGCATGCGGGCATATAGAAATCGCCAAATGCACAGCTATATTCATTAAATGAGTAGCTGTTTCAGAAACGCTACTGTAGCTCTGGCCGACATCCCTGCCTTTCGGTAAATAAATTCTCTATTGATTGATACGCGGGGTTTAACGTCCCAAAACCACCATATGATTATGAAAGACGCCGTAGTGGAGGGCTCCGGAAATTTCGACCACCTGAGGTTCTGCAACCTGCTCCCAAATCTGAGCACGCGGACCTACAGTATTTTCGCCTCCATCGGAAATGCAGCCGCCGCAGCCGGGATTCAATCCCGTGACCTGCGGGTCAGCATCCGAGCACCTTAGCCACTAGACCACCACGTAGATACATTGTAAGTGCACTATTGTTCATACGTGCACAATGCACGAAGGTAAGTTTGTTTTTCTGATTTTTGTAACATAGGAAATAAAACAATGGTGTTAAGATAGCTGACCTTGACACATAGATTCTGCTGAACCTGCTGCATTCAAATAAAAGAGAAGGAACACTTACAATGCTCTAAATTTGTCTTTAAACGTGGTCCCCTTTGTGCCGTTTTTCCTCCTCATATTGGGAAACAAAAGAACACTATTTGTTTCATATTACTGCATCAGAGTCGCGTGGATGCCGTGAAAAAATGTCGTTAGTGCCACGTGTCTACCCGATTTTGTTCAGAGAAGGTCAGCACGAATACATCAAGTGTTTATCGAGATACAATGGCAACCTAATGTCCCACAGAAAATAAGGCAAAGAGAAAAACAGATAGAAAAAATAACCACAAACCCGAAAAAAATCGTGACGTTTTCTGAAGGCAACTTCAGGGAACCGGCCTTAATAGCGGCACCATGTGGGTAAGAAAAAAGTTTGAGAACACGAGTGGCATGGTTCGTTTCTCGAGGAGAGCAATATTAATAGCTCCCAAAATTCGAAACGGATAACGAATGAGCGGGTTTACGAGTGTCTTTGCTTCAAGTTATGAGTATATCTACAGAGTACGCCCTCGGGTCATCTAAGCCTCGTTGGATGTGCTTCGTACACGTCCAACAACTGATCCCTGTTCGTATTGAGCCCAAATGATTAGACAAAGAGTGAGTAAGCTATGAACCGTGGAAAAGGAGAGAGCCAGAGAACAAAGAAATGGACGCAATGAGACGTGAAACGAGGCGGAAGTTTGTCTGGTGCGTTGGTCCGTGGTTTATGGAAGGCAACGGCCTGAATGAAGAGATTTCTTTAGAAAACAACACATAATAATGGGGCAAGAGTAGAAACGAATAAATGATACAGAAACATATCCTTATTGTTAACGTTTGATAAGATTGCAGAAATTCAGAATGACCCAGAGAAAATATCGATGTGACTACAAACACCTCATAGTTCTCTCTATCTCGTTCTCCCTCGTTCGTAGCTCACTCACTCTATCCCTAACCATCTGCGCTCATTGCCAACAAACACCAGCTGTTGGACGTCTAAGAGGCAGAGCCACGAGAGATAGATGACTTGCGGGTGGACTCTGTAGACTCATACCTTGAAGCGAAAGCACTTGTAAACCCCTCAGTCGTTGTCCGATTCGATTTTCGGGAGCTATTAATATTGGCTTCCTCGAGGAACGAGGCATGCGACTCGCGTTTGCAAGCTCTTGTTTCGTACCCACTCGGTCGTGTTCCTTTCTTTTTAACGGTGTTTCGTTCCTTCCCTCTCTTGCCTTCACCAAAAGATCTCAAGATTTGTTCAGGCGTGTTGGTGGTCTTTCTCTTTATTTTTTCTTCCTTCTTGCTTGCTGTGTGATTTTAGGCTGCCGTTGTATCTAGATAAAAGCTTGATACATTCGTGTGTACCTTTTTTGAAATAAACAATGAACTCGAATAGACACGTGGCGCTAACGACTTTTCTCATAGCATGCGCGTGGCTTCAAAACAGTAAGATAAAACAAATTGCGTCTCCTTGTTTCCTAATATGAAAACCTGAACCGAGCTAGAGGCAAACCGCTATTTTTTTAAGATACGCAGATTCGACGATTTGCGGTTTCTTATTTGTATAGGTTTAAGTGCACCAGCACCCCACCGCGGTGGTCTAGCTTCGACGCCGCCCTATTCATCGAAACGGGAGGTAGCTGCACCGAAAGGCAATTCGTGGAATATTGGCATATTCAAACGCCAACTGAAACATCAATAACTCAGCTGGGACCCCACCGAGCGAGTATACTCGCTCGGTGGGGTCCCAGTTGAGCTGTTGATGTTTCCAGTTGGCATTTGGTTGCACGTTTTCTGGTACCAATGGAGAAAACAATGCAGTAAATAGAACGAAGGGAAGGACGATGGTAGAGAGGGAGACAACAACTTAGAAAAATCGCTAGTTTCGAAGCCGGCGAAAGAGCCACCCCACGATGAAGAAACCGAATGGGTCTCAAAACGTAGGGACAGTTTTAAATAGTAAAAACATACTAAACGTGGCTGGAAAGTTCTATTTATTCGCATAATTTTACCCAGGCAGACAGAGCTTTGTCAAATATGTTTACGTTTAAATCACACTGAATATAATGCATCTACGGGCCCTGTGATAAGGGCAATTATGTGATGAAGATCTCTGCAATTTTAGTGCCCGAAAAAAAAATCGCACAGAGCATTCACCAAAGGTCATTTGCTATGTGCACAATCACTGTAACATTATTACCAGGGAGTCATCAGGGAGACAGCGCTTATTCAACCGCCATCCCATTTATCTTCCTAAAAAAATGAAGGGTATATCAGCATGTGCACATAACCACGTGCTAAAGATTTCGTAACAGAAGTGTCACCACGAGCATATGTTAATCAATATTCACTCCTGCACAGTTGTGGATCTGTTTGTACGGTGTTAGCCTAATGAGAGAATTGACCGCACGTTTGACATTTCTAGACCATCCTAGACATTCCTAGACCACTATTTGGCGTAGCCCACAAGGTTCGCTTATTTTGTCGGACCAGATGAAGGGTGTCTCCGCTCTTCTTTCTTCTGTTGTCTAGTGATGATGTAACCATACACCCCTCCTAGATTTGTAATTGTGCATGAAGTAAACTGTGCGAGCCCATGTAGGCAAACATTTGCGTCGAAAGTCCGTGTTAACGTTGGACCCCAGTATTGCTTTTGTTTTTTTGTTCTTTATTGCAGTGGTTTGTCGCAACAAATGAAACAATTACCGTATAGAACTAACGAATGCGTAAGGAGGTAGAGCAGCAGCAGTTGTCGACGAATACCCTTGTCATTATGCCCTTCTATATTCCTTTTAAATATTGTATTCTATGGAAATACTTGCTACTCTCCGCAAATGGCTTAATTCAAAATGAAAACAGGTGCCAAATCGAAAGCAAATCAAGATCTGCAACTGCGTGGCTCATGTAAGTAAAACATGCACTCAAGCTTGCACCATGGTCTCTGGTAAGATCGTTCAACGGGTGACGGTCACGCGCTTTTCCACGCTTTTGCCACGGTGCAGTTTGATGTATATTATAAACAACATGATACAAGGGACATATTAACATACCAGTCCAATTGACATAGGCATCTAAAATTAATGTAACCGTAGGCGGTCACCTTCTTTAGCGTAAAGCAAGATTCCGTGTACCAGTGGATCATATATGACCGTTCCTCGTTCGACGGTAGAAGTTGATTGCTGCTTGCAACATGTGGCTCTCACGGCAGAGATGAGTCACCCCAAAATACGATAACATGTTGTAACTACCGGTGTCTGCTGATTGATGTTTCGCAGAAGAGAAGGAGGGGTATAAGGGGTATTCTGTAGCTTTGGCACTGCTCCTGCCACCGTATTACGAAACAAACAAAAATACAACTAGGATAAGTCAGTCAAGTAATAAAGGACCAATAAGAAAGAAAGCCCACGCAGCATCCCGCGGGTCTTCGCAGAGATCCACTCCTGATATCCGAGTTCCCTCACGTCGTGGCGGCCAGTTTCCCCGTGCCAAGAGGAGGCCTAGGGAAGAGCGAGTGACCAACGGTCAAGAGGAATAGCCACGCATGGTTCGCACATGCCGCCACGATCCTGTGCTTTTGCACCCATCTAATGAAAACAGAGAAGCAAATGGCACTCGAAAAATAGATACGAGTCCCCTTCTTTTCCACTTTTATATTAGATTCAACCTTCCTCTCTCTCCTCTAGAGGACAATCAGCGAGGCACGTTTGACTGTAGCCCCTCGCTGCTGCATGCTCCTGTGTATGTCGTAATGCCCAGTAGTATAAAGTGGTGGTTCACGGTCGCATCGGTCACACAGGGGCAAACAGAGAGGCCTGGCAATATCTCGAGTACGCTGGCTGCTCGCCTGCGGCACTCTGAATTGCTTTTTGCGCTCCTACACTTTTTACTTGTCGGCCACACACGCATGCACTCGCATGTTGTGTCCATCGCAAGTGTACCACTTCGCCTGCCGAGCCCTTACTTGCCGTGGCAAATAACGCGGTTGGTCATCCCGTCGTCGTCTTTGTAATAAGCAAGAAAGGGAAAGGAATTGCGGCTCGGTTATCTGCTATCTACTCGTGGTCTATCTGCTCGTTTTTTGCTGGCAGCGGAAATAGCACGCTAGTTTGTCGTTTGGTGGGCGCGTGTTTAGTGACAGACAAGAGGTTTGCAATTGAGAGAAAAAAAGAGAAGTGTGTGGCACGAATGGAAATAAGACACAGGCGAAGGAACACACAGGACCAGCCTTAGTCCTTCACTTGCATCCTGTCTTCTTTTGCGTTGTTTTTTTTACTTGCAAGTGTGTGGCCCACTAACCAAACAAACCGCACTTCTGCAAGGAAATGTACCTTTTACACGTAGGTGCATTCTGTTAGTTCATTATTCTACTGGCCATATTGTAAGGACGGTTATAAAGACATAACTAAAAGCAAATTGTGCAACTGTCGTAATGAAGTGCCCAACTATAATACCACCAAAGGGCAATCGCTAAGCAAGAAAAAGAGACGAGAACGAAAAAAGAAATGACAGCATATCCACGGGGTGAATGATGGAGAGTGGGGTGAAGCTGAGTCCAGACGCCGCTTCCGCGCCACTTCGGCCTCCCGTTGTCGTACTGCAGGATCCTCGCGGCGCTGCCGCGCAGCAGCATTACGGCGTGCTTCTGCCTCGCGCGCCCTCACGTCGGGGTACCTTCTTCAAGCGCGAGCCGCCACCACCTGGCGCGCACGCCGCTCAGCAGATAAGCCCATCCTCCGTCGCTGAGATTCTGGTTGCGCGTGCGCGCCAATACAGTGCTTTTATTAGACTATAGAGCGTCTCCTGGCGTACGGCGCCGACGAAGAACACGTGATCGTATTCGCGCGATAGTCTCTCTCTCTCTTCTCTCAATATTTTTTTACAAGTAACACCCTGTAGTGTCGTAACGTTTGCATTTTTCAGCATATAGTAGGAGTACCAAACTCTATGGCCGGTTCAAAAATAAACGAGGGGTAGTTACCCACAACAGGGACGCACAGGCCACGCCATAAGGAGCTTTGCCCCTAAAAAAAATGATGGTGGTGGTTTCAAAATCAAAAACAACACGACAATATATATATATATATATATATATATATATATATATATATATATATATATATATATATATATATATATATATATATATATATATATATATATATATATATATATATATATGCAAGGCCGTGTGCCACGACCGAAACGTCGAGTAAACAACTATTAAATTTTCGTAAGTGTGCTCCTTTATTCCTAATTATATTTTCACCGGACCCACAGAATTTCTTTATTGAATCATATATATATATATATATATATATATATATATATATATATATATATATATAGCTCTTGTTGTAATATTTCGAGATGGGGAAGGTGGCGAGTATGCCAAGTGCACTACTGCCCACTCCCTGCTTAACCAACCCCTTATGAACTCTGCAAAACTGTAGTTCTTAAATTTGTCAATCTGGCTTTGCCGCATAAAGAGTAATAGTGCAACAAAGCACACTCTACAGGGCTGTGCATCGAGGTTAATAGCTGTATCTGCGTGCCCCTGCGGCATTGTCAGCATTGTGGAAATGATGTCAAAGGAGACGTCTACAGATTAGTGGAACAACCGCGTTTTTTTCCAAGCATAATAATCTTACTTTCCAGGGGACAAACGCTCCCTTATTCTCATTTTTAAGCTTGTATAATTCAAGCGTAGTTGATAGGCATCACCTCCTTCTCTGCTTCCTAGATCAGACACGCCCGAGTCGATTTTCAAGGACAAGAGAGCATCAGAGCACATGTGCACTTATGTATGAACACTGAAGTATGGCCAGTATTACCGATATTGCAGCCAGAAGCACAGTCAAATCCAAATTCCAGCGTAATCTACAGTGACTCGAATGGTTGTAGCAGTCATTGACTGTGTCAACCAAAGCGCTGTTTCCCCACGATTTGCCTGAAAACCACCAGGACGTTTGTATGATGCTTCGATCTCTTCTGAACATCATGGTCATGCTTTTGAATAAGCTAAATACTCCGACAGTCGAAACTGCCCTGTAACTGCGGGAGTCCTCAACACCGTGTTTCCAACGATACAGTAATCACCACGGCTCGCCCACGGCCATCTAAAAGGTCGCGATTTCCCAGTCACGTGTCAGAACGCGAAAACATGTAGGTCAGAGAAGCTGCGGCCTAAGTGACTGACTATATACTACATTGTATATACAGGGCTCTCTATCCCTCTTTCTCTCTTTATTCTTCATTTCTTACCATGATGCAGGGTAGAAACCCGGATGCTTGTCTGGTTAACCTCCCTGTCTTTCCTCTACATTCTGAGTCTCTAAAGAGAGAGAGAGAGAGAGTAAGCACACTCTGAACCACTCACGAAAACCAACTTTAAGGAGTGACGCATCCCGTGAAGAGATAGTTTTCCATTCCAACTATTCAGGAAAGTGAGAATGCTATAGGCGCAATAGGTGCCTCCTTCCTCTTTCCGATGCCTCGGTTGGATGGGAAGTCCACACGAAAGCCTTGTTCCGTTACTGGGATATTTCAGGAAAAGCCTTGTCCGTTTGATGGTGACCATTGTATAACAGCTCTACCTTTCTCCGAGTTTTTCGTCCTTGGTTCGTTTTCGCTCAAGCGTTCATACTGGGTGACCTGACTCCGACTTTTTGTTGTGACTTCTTTCTAAGGCACCCTTGTCTATAACCCTACCACACTCTCCGGAAGTGGTATATTTCCGGACGTTTCTTCTGCAGTCTCAAATTTCCGCTGCTCCTTGTTTGTCCGCGGCTCTCGTGCTTGCCATTTCATTTCCTTTGCTCTATCATCTGGCACTTAGAAAGAGTTAAGGTGTCAAACAGATAAAGGATGGGGTTGAGAAACGTTGCGTAATCATAAAGGAACTCGGTTGCTTTCAAAATTCGCTTTGGCAGGGGCGATGTTGCTGGCGTTCACGCATAATTAGCAAAATACCTTTACCGGTATGACTGTTTTAAACGACTATTCAGGGGCATTTCAACACACCTCATTAAACGTGTCATTAAATAAGCTACGCCGTTAACAATGAAATGAAGGCATCCTTTATCTGACGAGCTTGTAATTCAAATGAAGTGGTTGAAAAAACGTACAGGCATGTCTTTTCTTATGAGTCATTTTAAGGGTTGCAATACCAGAACTTTCCTGAAGGAAACCTCGTTTTATTAGCCACGCTAACTACAGCTACACTGTTGGTCGAGTATTGAGCATGACATGTGGCCCATGTACTCATTATTTTCACGAGTTACTTTAAATATAAAATGAAATAACAAGGTTCAATAAAATTTTGTTCAATATTTAACTTGCAGTTTGCAACTGATGAAATATAGTATAGGTGAGACCAGGAGACATATCGACTCGAAATGAAATCTCTGGCACGAGGATTTCAAGATATGCGACCTTGCAGTAAATATCTGCTTTTGTACAATGGATTCGGCACTTATAGGCCATGCAGTTTGTGCATTAAAACACAAAATTCACTAGAACCCATTTGAGTTTAGTCCTGTGCTTTCGGAATAAGTATTTTGAAACCGGCTTCCCCATAAAAGTTTTTTCGAATGGGCATTGCAAAACCATTTGGCGCCATTCGTATATCGTATCCGTCACTTTTATAAAATAATGAAGTTCAAAGGCTATTCGCTTTTAGATTTCGTGTCATGGCTGGTTGCATATATGTCATTCTCAAGTACTGCTTTAAGCAACTGAGTTTGAAAGCTATTAATGGGCAATATGTCACATGGTTTTTACGAGCCTTCTGCAATGCACACACACACACACACACAAAACATGGAATGACGCATTGGTATTGCATTCTTAAAATGACCATTACAGAAAGTTGACAAGTAAGTTAAAATGGCGCCATATTAAGTAAACTGTCATAGTATATTATTTGCACGCATGTTTGATTTCTAAAGACGAACAACTAGCAAACTTTCCACTCACTTGCAATACCACGGGTATCGAGCGGGGATAGCTTTACTTTCTCCGCTGCGATAAAATAAAGAAAACAATCACATGACGAGTTCAATGGCACAACCATCACCAGGGCACTTTCTGATGTTTCCAACGGCCATACATATACAGAACGAAATGCGAGTGCGTGTCTGTCACTATTAGTACAAGTTCGGAGAAGACGATGAACGATCCACGAAGAAAACATTTCGTAGGTTCATTTCGAAATGAAGTCTGAGTAGATCTATGTTTGTTCAAGACAGAACT